>PITA01006241.1:0-61121 GCA_004023965.1 Spilogale gracilis
CAGGATCATGACCTGAGCCGAAGGCAGTCGCTTAACCAACTGAGCCACCCAGGCACCCCTCAAATAAATAAAAATCTTTAAAAAAAAAAAAAAAAGAAGAAGAAGAAGAAGGAAAAGGAGGGGCGCCTGGGTGCTCAGTTGGTTAAGCGACTGCCTTCGGCTCAGGTCATGATCCTGGAGTCCCGGGATCGAGTCCCACATCGGGCTCCTGAGGCCTGCTTCTCCCTTTCTCACTCCCCCTGCTTGTGTTCCCTGTCTGGCTGTGTTTCTTTCTGTCAAATAAAATCTTAAAAAAAAAAAGAAAGAAAGAAAAGAAAAAAAGATTAATTAATTTGCCCCAAATCTTATACCTGCAAAGTGGTACGCCAACTTTCTAAACCAATGTTTTCAGGACTGACACTCAACTGAAGCAGAATACAAAAAGAGATTGGCCAAAGAGGATCTCTATGGAAGAAGACTTAAGAACCTGTTTTAAGTAAGGAGGTAAACAGTATCTATAGTGTCCTAGACCATATTCTACCAATACCCACTATTCTGGACAAAGCATCAAATGCAAAGGCATCTAAAGCAGGAGTTGCTTAACATTCTACAAGAATAGCAAAGATAGCAGTGTGATAGCAAAATCAGATAGATGGTATAAGGGCATGGAAAACCAGTGGAGGGCTTTGAGGAAGAAACTGGAGCTGAGAGGTTTCAAAAGAAGATAGGAGAGTGACAGTACTTTTGCCAAAATTCAAGTGAGAGAGGCTTTTGCCAAAATCCAAGTGAGAGAGGATGGTGACCTAGATCATATAGCGTGACTGTGGCTTATTTGTAAGTTTGCTATTTAAGATTTTAAAAAATCAGATACAAACACTTTCTTCAATACACTTGTTACAGCGGAGAAGATAGGATGGAAATAATTCAAGATTTGGAGATATTTGGGGCTATAAGAGAGTGGTAAAGTTCAGATTGTGGAGAGGTAACTTTTAGCTGAAGGGAAAGGTATAGCTTCACAGAGGAGATGGCATTCAAAAGACCTATAGGACTATTGAATAAGATGGCAAGGGGCTTAATTCCGCCAGAGTGAACTGTGTAAACCTGTTAGTAGTTTAGTATTGCGTAATCGTGGTTTTGAATACGGAATAGTTAAGAGCAGGACGCTGAGGGTACCTGAATACCAGGTTACAACTTAACTACAGATCTGTAGATCATCATCAGGAGGTTAATTGTCCAGCCCTGTGAAAAGCATTAGCTAAATTGCACTGACATACTTTTCAAATGGGGTGTCCCATTTTGAAGTTGCTTAGATTTTCCGTAGAAGCAGTATAGGAATGCCTAATCTGAAACACTGCCTGTTGATATGGGGCTAGACAGTGGCCTAGGAATAAGGTTTTCCACCATAGCTGTGATCTAAAGGCCAGTTACTCATTCTCTGACATAAAATAACGATGTTTGAAGTCAGTGCATATAAGATGATCGATCCCTTTCAGTCCTAAGAAATCAAGGCAGTAGTCCTAAAACAGTATAGAAACTGTTTTCTTAAAGGCACCTACGTATTTAGACAAGAGAGGCATTAATGGCCTAATATGTAGAAAGCAGGGTGGATGACACAAAAAGGTCTGATATAGTGTCCTTACAGAAAAACAATAGTTACTGAGCATATAAAAATATGTGAAAGAGAATGAATAGATACGTGCTGGGAGAAATGAATGAACAAACACTCTGAGTTCAGAAGAGGAAGAAAACTCTCCCAGGAATATTAGAGAAACCTTTACGAAGGAAAGGACACGCGTCATTAATAATCAGGAAAAATCAGTGAATTAGCTATGATTTTAAGCTTGACTTGTCCTCATCCCGACTACTTGACCAGTCAGCTTAAACCGAGTGTCAGCTTCCTCAGGAGCATCACAGAATTTCTGGAGGATCTGTGACCTTTCATCTATGCCCACCTCCGACTCCACCAAACAGCTGATTATAAAGTATAGCTGGGCACCATCACCAAATTGTGCTGTCAAGCTTCTGCTCTATACTCCACGCTACCAAAGACTGACTGCTGAGTGCAGTATATCCGATACACAGGGAGGAGACTGCCCAGGAGACTCCTTACTTTAACAATTGCCAGGACTAGCAGGAGCCCTCTCACTCTCCATCACCCCTCTTTTGCCCTTCTTCTTTCCCTTTTATCTACTTCTGTGTTCTTGCCATCACTTAGCATACAAAAGATGTGTTACAACAATCCTTTTTACTACAAGGATTAAAGTCAGGCCTTGGGGCAACGGGCTGGCTCAGTGGAGGAGCCTGTGATTCTCATCTCAGGATCAGGAGTTTGAGCCCCACATGATGTAGAGATCACCCAAAAATATATAATAAACTTTAAAAATAGAAACTAATAAAAATAAGTTAGGGTTTGTAACTGAAGGTTTCTCAGTGAGTGGGATATTTAGTTGTGAAATACTTCACCTGAGGGCATAGCTTATTCCCGGAGCAGTGACTGAAAACAAAACAAAAACCACCACCCCAACAAAAACAACAAAGTTCCCTTGGGGCGGGGTGCCTGGGTGACTCAACTGTTTAAGCATATACCTTCAGTTGAGGTCATGATCTCAGTGTGTTGGGATCCAGACCCTGCCTGGGGCTCTCTGCTCAGTGGGGAGACTGTTTCTCCCTCTTCCTCTGCCTGCTTATGTGCTCGCTCTCTCTCAAATAAGTAAAACCTTTTAAAAAAACAACAAACAAAAAAAACAGTTCCCTTGCTAGACTGCTCTGGTTAGTCTCTACAAAAAGAGCCTCATTGTCAAGAAGGATTTTACATGATAGCCAGTTCAAGAAAAATCTAAATATATATAGCCACATTCTAAATATAACAAGAACAATTTTTTAGGGCACCTGAGTGGCTCAGTTGGTTAAGCGTCTGCCTTCAGCTCAGGTCATGATCCCAGAGTCCTGGGATCAAGCCCCACGTCAGGCTCCCTGCTCAATAGAGAGACTGCTTCTCCCACTGCCTGCTGCTCCCCCTGCTTGTGTTCTTTCCCACTCTCAAATAAATAAAATGTTTTTTTAAGATTTATTTTATTTATTTGACAGAGAGAGAGATGACAAATAGGCAGAGAGGCAGGCAGACAAAGAAGGGGAAGCAGGCTCCCTGCTGAGCAGAGAGCCGATGTGAGACTCAATCCCAGGGCCCTGAGATCATGACCTGAGCTGAAGGCAGAGGCTAAACCCTCTGAGCCACCCAGGTGCCCCCAAATAAATAAAATCTTAAAGAAAAAAAAGCTTTTCACTACCTTCTCATGTACCAATTCTTTAACACTTTTAACTCTGTAAACAAATTCATGTGTTCCCCATACCCATCCACATACTCACAGTATGGTGGGAGTAGAAACAGATATCATGAAGTTTCTTGCCCTCTCAATACAGCATTCTGGTTTGGGGTGTTTTTTGTTTTGGGGGTTTTTGGCTTTTTTCTAAAGATTGAAAGATTCTTAGTTCAAAGAAAGGAAAGCACAAGATAGATAAGTATCCTCCTTTGCTTGAGACCTGAAATCAACCCTGCCTGAAGCTAGGTACTCCCTGGACTTTCCACTTCAGAGAGCCAATAATTTTCCTTTGTTTTTTAAGCCAGTTGCAGTTGGGTTCTTATCACCTGCAACAAAAATTCCTTATAACAGAATTCTGATTTGCAAATGCACTCTTGGTCTTTTAAACCAAAGGCCCCCTGCTCCCCCCGCCAAGACAAATGAACTGGAAAGAGACTGATGAGAGAAAAAAATCTAATACAATCGTATTGTAATACTTTATCTTCATATCTGCAAGAATGTGTAGCTTAACAGCAGGTATCCCTAGAATCTAGCACAGTGTACAAAACATAGTAAAGCTAAAAAAGTATTTATTGGGTGAACGATCTTCATTTATTCATATTTTGAAAAAAATATATTTAAAGATTCTTTTAAAATCTTTGTACTCTTGGGGCACCTAGGGTAGCTCAGTCAGTTAAATGCCCAGTTCTTGGTTTCAGCTCAGGTCACACTCAACAGGAAGTATGCTTCCCCACTCTCTCTTGCCCTGCTCCAGCATTCTCTCTCTCAAATAAATAAATAAATAAATAAATCTTAACAGTTATTTATTTATTTATTTATTTATTTATTTATTTGACAGAGAGAAACACAGCTAGTTCTAGTACTTAACTAGTTTTTATCCAATGGGCAAACTGCTCAATCATTCTGGACCTCAGTTTTCTCATCTGTGAAATGATAACAAAAACACGTACTGGTGATGTATGAATCAAATAAAAATATGCATAAATCATCTGAAACACGGTGGACACTATTATCACTATTGTTGTGATTATAGCTTTCAGCCCATTTTAATAATATTACCACTTTTGCTTCCAACCTCTCTTCCTCACTTTCAGTAATGCCCTATAATGTTCCCAAGTAGAGTGGCCAAGGTTATGCTCTTGAACAAGACCTGTTAACACAAACAGTAAGTTCCGAAGAGAAATGTATCATAGATTTCAAGCCAGAAATCTAGAATTAAGTGACTTAAAGAATAAACTTCTCAGGGGGTGCCTGGGTGGGTGGCTCAGTCCTTAAGCATCTTCCTTCAGTTCAGGTCATGATCTGGGAGTCCTGGGATCCGCTCAGCAGGAAGCCTGCTTCTCCCACTCTCACTCCCCCTGCTTGTGTTCCTTCTCTAGCTGTGTTTCTCTCTGTCAAATAAATACATTTTTAATACATTTTCCTCTGTAGAGGAGTACTTACTCTATTGTATCACCTCTTTAACTGTTGTTACATGTAGCATCTAAACCTTAAAAAAAAAAGTAAAGGCAAAACAGCTATCAACAATTCAAAGGAAGTTGGTAAATGTTAAAGTACACACTAGTTCTAGGGCATCTGGCTGGCTCAGTCAGTGGAACATGGGGCTCTTCATCTCACTGAGCTCAAACCCTATGTTGGTTGTGGAGCCTACTTTACAAAAAAATAAGACAAGCATACCCTAGCTCTACCACCAGAACAGTGTCCCACTAGAGAAGTTACTTCATGATGTTTCTATGTATCATCATCCTTTTTCCCTCCTATTTCTAGCTCTTAGTGTGAGTATCCCTCATTTTCAGTCTACACAACCACTCCCTGTCTTTATTTATTTTTGTTTAAGATTTTTATTTATTTATTTGACAGAGAGAGACAGGGAGAAGGAACACAAGCAGAGACAGCAGCATAGGGAGAAACAACTATGTTTAGCAGGAAGCATCTCCCTGCTTAGCAGGAAGCCTGACTCTGGACTTGATCTGAGGATCCAAGCCAAAGGCAGATGCCCAACGACTGAGCCACCCAGGCACCTCCAACCCCTGTTTTTAACTTAATCTTCTTTCAGTTAGAAATGTGCATGCTTTTATCTGTCTATCTATCTATCTATCTATCTATCTAAATATCTAGATATCTATTCATTCATCTTATTTGACAGAGAGAAACACAGACAGAGAGGGAACACAAGCAGAGGGAGTGAGAGAGGGAGAAGCAGGCTTCCCGCCGAGCAGAGAGCCCGATGTGGGGCTCAATCCCGCGTCTCCAGGATCATGACCCGAGCCGAAAGGCAGTCACCCAACCAACTGAGCCACCCAGGTGCCCCTCATTCATTCATTTTTTTAAAAATTTCTATTTATTTGGGCGCCTGGATGGCTCAGTTGGTTAAGCGACTGCCTTCGGCTCAGGTCATGATCCTGGAGACCCAGGATCGAGTCCCACATCGGGCTCCCTCTCGGCGGGAAGCCTGCTTCTCCCTCTCTCACTCCCCCGCTTGTGTTCCCTCTCTCGCTGTGTTTCTCTCTGTCAAATTAATAAAAGCTTAAAAAAAATTTTCTATTTATTTGACAGAGAGAAACACAGCCAGAGAAGGAACACAAGCAGGGGGAGTGTGAGAGGGAGAAGCAGGCTTCCCGCCGAGCAAGGAGCCTGATGTGGGACTCGATCCCTGCCTGGTCTCTGGGATTATGACCTGAGCCAAAGACAGTCGCTTAACCAACTGAGCCACCCAGGCGCCCCTCATTCATTCATCTTAAAGGCAGAGGCTTTAACCCACTGAGCCACCCAGGCACCCTAGATCTAACCATTATTAAAGCAAATACGACAAATTTTAGGTACATTTGTATGTATATAAACACCCTAGAGTAAACTTACATTTATAATCACATTATTATATTAAATTTATTAATATTTATTATATTTATTATACTTGAGTTAATTAACATTAATAACAATATCATTTTTCTCTAGTCAAGTTTCAAATTTTCCCAATCATTCCAAAATTAATCCCCAAATTTCTCTTTTATACTCTTTTGTCCCAATTAATATTTAATCAAGTTGCATATTCTGTTATGCATGGTTTCAAAAAGTCAATTTGTTCTTTAAAATTTAAAATAAGGGGCACCTGGGTGGCTCAGTTGGTTAAGCAACTGCCTTCGGCTCAGGTCATGATCCCGGAGATCCGAGATCGAGCCCCGCATCGGGCTCCCTGCTCGGCAGGAAGCCTGCTTCTCCCTCTCTCACTCTCCCTGCTTGTGTTCCCCCTATCACTGTGTTTCTCTCTGTCGAATAAATAAATAAAATCTTAAAAAAAATAAAAATAAAAATAAAAAAAAATAAAATTTAAAATAAAATCAGCACACTCTTGGCCCTCATTCCTGCTCTCTAAAAAGAATGATTTTCTATTCTTAACTGTGCAATTTTTTATTTACAGTCATAATTTTGATAGTATCCTTATAATGCTATTTTTAGGATATACAGTTTTGTTTTTTAAATATTTAGTAGAGAGCGAGCACAAGGGAGCATTGGGGATGGGAGAGAGGAACAGGGGGAGAAGCAGAGTCCCTGAAGAGCAGGGAGCCTGACTGGGTCAGGTTCTATCTCAGGACTCTGAGATCAGGACCTGAACAGAAAGCAGCTGGCTGAGCCACACTGGTGCCCCTGAGATAGTTTTAACAATTGCCCACTGGCTCTTTGCAATGGAAGATGTGGGTTTCATACCACCACCGGCACACATGCACCCTCATACACATCCGTCTCTCTTTCCCCACCTTCCCAATATAGTTGAATCATAATTTCTGATTAAGTCAATATTCAATGTTCCCATTATTATGAACGTGTGATTTACCACAGTGCCCTATGTACCATATTATGATTATATTTCCATCTTTCTTTTAAAAACTTCTAGCTTGTCCCAGATCTAATATTACCTTATTTATTTTCCATTTGCTTAGTGTTTTTTCTGTACCCACCACTAATTTATCTCTTTTTCTATAAGAAATATAAATCTCTGCTCAGTATGTTCAAATACATTAGGTAATGTATCAGTTTTATTTTTTTGCTTGGAGATGTCCCAGTTAGAACCCAGTGCTCTTGCTGTCCTACTCCACCATGCCCTGATCGATCTCTAGGCCTAATGGATGATTTTATTTATTTATTTTTACAGAAAGAGAGAGAACATGTGCTCATGCAAGTGGGGGTGTGGAGATGAGGAGGGTGAGGAGAAGAGGGAGAGAGAGAGAGAGGATCCCAAGCAGACAAGCTCTCCACATGGAGCTTTGACTATGATGCAGGGCTCCATCCCACAACCCCCAGATCATGACCTGAGTCAAAATCAAAAGTCCAATGTTTAAGCAAGAGAGCCATTCAGGTGCCCCTAGGCCTACTGGAAAGAGCCAGCCAGGGATCCTGTAAGTCTTGGTAATTTCCTTTGCCCTTCTACTGTGTTGGAACTACTGTATTTTAGATCCCACATCTAACTCTTTTTTTATTTTTATCCTTATTTTGGAAGACTACACACCAAAAATTTCTTGTGTTTTTTGTTTGTTTGTTTGTTTGTTTGTTTAAAGATTTTATTTATTTGACAGAGAGAAACACAGCCAGAGAGGGAACACAAGCAGGGGGAGTGAGAAAGGGAGAAGCAGGCCTCAGGAGCCTGATGTGGGGCTCAATCCCGGGTCTCCAGGATCATGACCTGAACCGAAGGCAGTTGCTTGACCAACTGAGCCACCCAGGTGCCCCTAATTTCTTGTTTTGTTTTGTTTTGTTTTTTTTAAGATTGTATTTATTTATTTGACAGAGAGAGAGATCACAAGTAGGAAGAAAGGCAGGCAGAGAGCAGAGGAAAGAGGCTCCCTGCTGAGCAGAGAGCTGCAGAGAACCCGACGTGGGCCTTGATCCCAGGACCCTGGGATCATGACCTGAGCCAAGGCAGAAGCTTTAACCCACTGAGCTACCCAGGCACCCACACCAACAATTTCTTAAGAAAGGGTACATGGGAGATAATTTTTTAGATGTTATAAATCTGAAAATGCCTTTATTCTACATCATGGTTGTTTGATGGTTTAGCTGGGTACAGAATTATAAACTGAAAATCATTTTCCCTTAGAATCGAGAGAGAGCACAGAGGGAGCGTGAGAAAGAGAGCAGACTCCCTGCTGATCAGGGAGCCCAATGCTGGACTCCATCCCAGGACCCTGAGATCATGACCTGAGGTGAAGGTAGATGCTTAACCAACTGAGCCCCTGGAAGCCCCAGGAGCCACCTTTTGTTCATTTATTTTGCAGAGTGCTCAGACATGAATGCATGAAATTCATGTTCTTTGGTTCTGGGCACTTTTCTAGTATTATATATTTAATAGTATCATCTCTGAATTTTCTCTGCTCTATTTTTCTGGAACTATTAGTTGTGCATTAGACCTTGTGGAATGATCTCTATTTTTCTAAGCTTTTCTAGAGTCTACCTCTATGTCTTTTTATCCTTTTTTCTAGGAAAAACTTTTCTAGGAAAGTTCCATGACTTTTTCTTTCAAACCTATTGCATTTTTAATTTTTGCTATCATATTTTTAGGTTCCCAGCACTCTTTTATAAAGTTGCTTGTGGATGCATTATTTTTATTTTTCTGATGATATGGGTAGTAAGTCATTTTCATTTTTTGGCTTTCTAATCCTTGAATTGTTTCTTTACTTAGAGTTTCTTTTTTGTTTGTTTTGGTCTCCTTCTTCCAAGTTGGAGCATTTCTTCAAATATCTGGTGCTCACTGGCTGGCTATTAATAGTTACAAATTAGACACTAAAATATTGATTAGAAGTTCAGGGTCTGGGGCACCTGGGTGGCTCAGTCATTAAGCGTCTGGATCAGGTAGTGATCCCAGAGCCCCACATCAAGCTCCCTTCTCGGTGGGAGGCCTGCTTCTCCTTCTCTCACTCCCTTGCTTGTGTTCCCTCTCTAGCTTTTTCTCTCCCCGTCAAATAAATAAATAAAATCTTAAAAAGAAGAAGAAGAAGAAGAAGAAGAAGAAGAAGAAGAAGAAGAAGAAGAAGAAGAAGAAGAAGAAGAAGAAGTTGTTCAGGGTCAGGGGATCACTGGGTGGCTTGGTCTGTTAAGCTTGGTCTGCCTTTAGCTCAGGTCATGATTCTGAGGTCCTGAGATCAAGTCCTGTGTCAGGCTCCTTGCTCAATGAGGAGCCTGCTTCTCCCTCTGCCTGCCACTCCTCCTGCTTGTGCTCTCTCTCACACAAATAAGTAATAAAACCTCTTATTATTTTTTTTAAGATTTTATTTATTTGACAGAGAGAAACACAGCCAGAGAGGGAACACAAGCAGGGGGAGTGAGAGAGGGAAAAGCAGGCTTCCCGCTGAGCAGGGAGCCCGATGTGGGACTCGATCCCGGGTCTCCGGGATCATGACCTGAGCCGAAGGCAGTCGCTCAACCAACTGAGCCACCCAGGCACCCCCAAATAATAAAACCTTTAAAAAAAATTTTTTTTTAAAAAGAAGTTCAGAGTCAGTGTGCAGGTTGGTCAAGTAGTGAGCATTGCTTTCTGGGTGACCTAACCATTTCTTTGGATACCCTAACCATCAGTATTTTGGAGACTTCTCTGGGGCTGGTCCATTCCCTGAGAAGCATGCCCTTATCTTATTATGGAAGGTGTTAGTTCAGCTACCTGCATTTACAGGACTGAGTGGAAGAAGGGAACTGAAGGATTCACCATTTGGTATTGAAGAATTTTATTTCCTCCTCTCTCAGCTTGCCTGGTGTCTGAATCCAGATTTCCTTTAGTTCGGCATCCCTGAACATAAATCTCCAGTTGTCAGCTAGGACCAGAAAGCAGCTGCACCCTCACTTCCCTTAGATGTGCTGGAGAGAAGCAACGAATTCTGTTTTCAGCTCCAGCTACACCATCAATTTTGTCAGCTCCTGGTCTGTCCAATTCCTGAAACTGCTGCACTCTAAAGTCAGAATAAGTTTGATTCTTGGTTTTCCACTGCCAGCTCAGATTTCAACTTTCTTGGGCTGTATCCTCCTTCAATCACCACTTTTCGATTGGCTTTCCTGCTTCCAAAATGTCTTTAGTGTCTCCTCACCTATCCTTGAGAGTTATGCATTTTTTTAAAATCCCTTTACAGTCTTTTGGGAAGAACAGAGACAATATGTATATTTAGTCTGTCCTGGTAAATCGCTATTCCCTCAGTGAAACATCACCTTCTCTTCTCTGAGACACCAGTGTTTGATCTCCTGTCTCTCTGATCTTATTGCCTAATTTTCTTAACTGGCTTCTCCTGTTTTGTTTGCTCTTTAAATATGGAGGGCCCCAGGGCTTGCTCCTGGCGTGTAGGCTTCTTTACAGGCCTTCTCTAGAGGATCTGCTCCATGTGAGGATTCAAATACCATCTACAGCCATCTAGCTCCCACCCTGAGTCTACCTAGTGGACCTCTTCTCCTGAATATCTTCAAGCATTCCAAATACAGCAGATTACTTGATCTCCTACCCATAACCTGCTACCCAGTAAAAGTTGCTCATCTCTAAGTCTTTCTGATTCAGTTACTCAGGCCAAAATCTGGGAGTTATCCTTGATTCTATTTTCTCTCACTCCCAAGTATGCAAGCCACTAAGACTCAGCAAAGCTATCTCCAAAATTTATCCAGAAGCCATCCCTTTCTGTGTAGTTCTGCTACTACCACCCAAGCTATCATCTTTTGCCTAGCCAGCTACAATAGCCTCTTATGGCTTCTCTTGCTGCTCTTCTCCTTCCCCCTTCTTCCTCCTCCTCCCTACCTACATACAGTCTCTCCACAGTAACTATGGTAATCTTTTTGAAAGATGGCTTATGCCACACCTTGTCTTAAAACCCTCCAACGGCTTCCAACGCATTTACGTCGCCCAGACTCAAATCCCTTGGTTTACAAAGACTTGTATAAGTTAATTCTTTCCAATTTCTTCAATCTCTCTTCTACTCTGTCACCTTTAGTCCAGCCATATTGGCTTTATTGAATATGACCAACTCATTCCTATCATGGGGTTTTCATAGGTCATTTCCTCTATCTAGAATGTTCTCTTTCTTGTCATTTAAGCCTTGGCTTGACCTAGGGGTTAACATCACCTTTTCAAGACTATTCCTGACCACCAAGTTACTCTCTACAACACTTCTTTTCATTCTCTGCCCAGCCCTTACTAGCATCTGGCCTTTTTTTTTTATTTTTTACATTTCACTTACTTGTTTACATGTTTCATTTCTCTTTTCTCCTACTGGAATATTAAGTTTGTGAAAGTGAAGCTCTTCTCTGTTTTGTTCAGAGCTACACTCCTAGCACTTGGAATAGGGCCTGGCATATAGTTAGCCCTATTAACTTGGCCAGAGGAGAGAACATTGAGTTCATTGACTTCACATTGAATAGTTCACAGAGGAAAAAGTCACACAAGTTTTGCTTTGCTTTGTTCTTTAAAGATTATTCATTTATTTGGCAGAGAGAGAGAGAGAGAGAGAGAGAGAGCACAATCATGGGGAGCAGCAGGTAGAGAGAGAAATGAGGGCTCTCCAATGAGCAGGGAGCCTGATCCCTGGACCTTGGGATCATGACCTGAGCAAAGGCAGATGGTTAACTGACTGAGCCACCCAGGCATGCCAAGTTTTTAAGTATCCAAAAGAAAGGAGATGATCCATGATACTTTCACTAATTAAGCATCAAAAATTAGCATACTGAATGGAAATAAGTCTATAGGTATGTACATAGTTGGTAAGATTTCTCAAGTTTGGCACATCCAGACTATTGACACTTTGGGCTGGATAATTATTTGCATGTACTTGAGAGGGAGAGAGCTACCCTATGCATCATACAAAAAGCTGTGGGAAGTATTCTAGATTAAAGGAAGCTAAATGTAACAATTAGGCCTAGACTGCATCCCAATCTGGAGTAGGGAAAATACTATAAGGGACCTTATTAGATCAACTGACAAACCTGGAATATAAACTACACTGCATGAAATATCGTAATAATGTAAACTTAAGGGGCACCTGGGTGGCTCAGTTGGTTGGGCAACTGCTTTCGGCTCAGGTCATGATCCTGGAGACCCGGGATCGAGCGCCACATCAGGCTTCCTGCTCCTCGGGAGGCCTGCTTCTCCCTCTCTCAGTCCCTCTGCTTGTGTTCCCTCTCTAGCTGTGTTTCTCTCTGTCAAATAAATAAATAAAATCTTTTAAAAAATGTAAACTTAAGAAGTTAATAACTATTGCAGTTATGTAGGCGAATATACCTTTTTCTTAGGAAATACACACCAAAGAAGGGATCAAGGGCCATAAATACATATAGTTTACCCTCCAGTGTTTCAGGAAGAAAATTTTTATATACAGTCAGACATAGATCTATATACAGAAAGAGAGAAGCAAATGATAAAGCAAATGAAGTAATATGTTAGGGATACTTGAATCTGAAGAGAGGGTATACATGTGTTCCTTATAATACTTTTGTTTGCAACTTCTCTAAATTTGAAATCATTTTCAAATAAAAAGCTAAAACAAAAGATTGGCTTTGGGAAGCAATTTGATTAAAGTAATCTGGCAGATTAAGAAACTGATAATATTCTTTCTTTTTTTTAAAGATTTTATTTATTTATTTAAAAGAGAGATACACAGCTAGAGAGGGAACACAAGGAGGGGGAGTGAGAGAGGGAGAAGGAGGCTTCCCGCCAAGCAGGGAGCCCCATGCAGGGCTCTATCCAGGGACTCCATCCAGGGACTCCGACATCAGGGCCGGAGCGGAAGGCAGACACTTAAGGACTGAGCCACCCAGGTGCCCCAAGAAACTGATAATATTCTTTTTTTTTTTTTTTTTTTTTTGACAGAAACACAGCTAGAGAGGGAACACAAGCAGGGGGACTGAGAGAGGGAGAAGCAGGCTTCCCACCGAGCAGGGAGCTTGATGCGGGGCTCGATCCTGGGTTTCTGGGATCATGACCTGAGCTGAAGGCAGTCGCTTAACCAACTGAGCCACCCAGGCGCCCCGAAACTGATAATATTCTTAAGAGACAATTAGTGTTGTGGAAACATCAGGGAACCAAAATATAACCAGTTTATTTCCCATGTTACTAATCTGTGGCTCTGGGAAAGTCACTCAAAGCCTCTCTGGGCTTCAGGTCCTCCACCTAGAGGGCTGCTGGAATAATCAAATGGAAGAATGTATACCAAAGCCTTTCCAGCTACATGCCACAGCAAATAGGAAAGTGTGTTAACAGTAAGTGGGACTAGAGCTCTAACTGCTTCTCAGGTTCTCAGATTCAGGCTGTTCCACTGTCACTCTTCATAGGCACCAGCCGTCCCCCAAGTTAGCTCCCGCGGCGCCCAAGCTCTTCCCTCCAGGTGGGCCGGCACCGCCTGCTCTCCTCTCCAGGTGGCGGCACAGCTGCAGTGGAGCGAAGGTCTGGCCCTGCCCACTCTCGAACGTCTTCGCGGGGTCGCCCAGGAAACGCATTCTCGGAGGAACCGGTACCGCCAATGGGAAGGGAGCGAGTGCCACGAACAGACCAATAAGGAGGGAGCAGTGCGGGGTTTAAACCTGAGGCCGGGCCGGCTCCTCCCGGCGTGCTGCGTAGGAACGACTGTTGATCTGTGCTGGCTTAAGGTCCCCGGCTCCTTGGTGGCTCCCGTACCCTGCTTCTCCCCACTGAGCTGCTGCCTGGTGAAGAGGAAGCCATGGCGCTCCGGGTCACCAGGGTGAGCTGCTGCGGACCGAGAACAAACGCGGCCTTCCTCGCTCGCTGCGTGCCTTCTCGTCCTCTGTCCTCTGCGGGAACCCCCTTCCCCCGGACCCCCAATCCTCCCAGTGGAGAAGGGCACCGATTTGGGGAGAAGGGTGGGGGGATCGGTGGGCCCCTGGGCACGGTGGGGGGCGGTGGAGGGTCGACAGGAAACTCATTTAAAATGTAGAGGGCCCCTGAGTAAGCTCTCATCAGCCGCGTAAGCCCCTTCCCGGAGAGAAGGTGCCTGCCATTGGAACCTTTCCCGATTTCCTTTCAAATGTAAATTAATATTTCGGAATCGCCGGGGACTGAGCGGCGGCCCCTTAATAGGGAAGTGAAGAGATTCTGGGAAGAAATGGGGTTGTCGCAGCCGAAGTGTAGATCCTGGAACCCCGGTTTCCCTTGGGAACCCATTTTTTACAGCCAGCTTTTCTTCTGAGAGCCTCTCTCTTGCCCCACCTTCACTGACCCTTGACTAAACTCTAACCTGGGGGAGCTGGCTCTCAAAGCTGTCTTGTTTCTTTCAGAACACAAAAGTTAATGTTGAAAATAAAGCGAAGATCTGCACGGCAGGCGCAAAGCGCGTGCCTCTGGCCACGACTGGGGCCTCCAAGCCCGGGTTGAGGCCGAGAACAGCTCTCGGAGACATTGGTAACAAAGTCAGCGAACAACCACAGGCCAAATTGCCTCTGAAAAAGGTAATTATTTTCCTGAGTCAACTTCTCTTTGTGTAAGAGTCCTCCATACAGCTGGGACCCGTGGTGGAGAAACATTTCATTTCATTTTCCGTCGTTTCATCCACAGGAAGCAAAAACTTTGGTTCGTGGGAAAGTTACTGCTAAAAAAATACCTAAACCTCTGGAGAAGGCACCTGAGCCTGTGCCAGAACCTGAGCCAGAACCAGAGCCCGTTAAAGAAGAAAAACTTTCGCCTGAGCCTATTTTGGTAAACTTTGCCTTTCGCCATTTGGTCTGCTGGGTATTTCTTACCCCCCCCCCCATTTTATAATACATGGAATAATAGCGTTTGCATAAATAGTAATACTAGTAAGATTTATAGAGTACTTAGCAG
The DNA here is from genome assembly GCA_004023965.1 of Spilogale gracilis. Taxonomy (NCBI): domain Eukaryota; kingdom Metazoa; phylum Chordata; class Mammalia; order Carnivora; family Mephitidae; genus Spilogale; species Spilogale gracilis. The sequence goes on from PITA01006241.1 coordinate 15,091, forward strand.
GAGGTAGCCTCCGATCTGCACTTGAAGGGCTTTTTAGTGACATAATCATTACATGGCTCTCTCACCTGTATTATTACCTCTGCCTTTTAGATAATGGCTTAGAAAAGTATTAAGTAATTTTTCTGGCGTTGCACATCTAATCAGTGGCACCTATGGATATAAACCCAGGCCATCTGGCTTCAGAACCTAGGATCTTCAGCATTTTGTTAGGCTCTCTCCTCCCCCCATGAATGGTATTGAGGGAGAACTCACAGACTGAAGACTTTGCTGTCTTTGGTACATGCCATCAGACCAGAATTTATTGACTGACACAGATTTATCTTGAATCCTTTTACTCCCTAATGTGGCCACTAAATAATTAATAAGCCTGTAACATTGGAATAGATCTAGGTGTAAATTAGAAAGAAAACGTCTTTTCAGAGAGTTTCTCTGATGAGTTAACAGCCTCAAAAACTTAAACTAAGGGGGCACCTAGGTGGCTCACTTGGTTAAGCGACTGCCTTCGGCTCAGGTCGTGATTCTGGAGACCCAGGATGGAGCCCCACATCGGGCTCCCTGCTCAGCGGGAAGCCTGCTTCTCCCTCTCTCACTCCCCCTGCTTGTGTTTCTCTGTGTCAAATAAATAAAATCTTTAAAAAAAAAAACCAACTTAAACTAAGAACTTATTAAATATCAGTTACATAATCTGTATCCATTCCTGTGAAGGAGAAACAGGGCACCTAGATGTTCCTTTGCTGAAATTACAATGAACTGCATTTAATGAAGCTCTTTTTTAAGATGTAGTTAAGGGGGTCCCTGGGTGGCTTAGTTAAGCATCTGCCTTCTGCTCAGGTCATAATCCCAGGGTCCTAGGATGGAGCCCCATGTCAGGCTCTCTATGCAATGAGGAGCCTGCTTCCTCTCTCTGCTGCTCCCCCACTGCTCAAATAAATAAATACAATCTTTAAATTAATTTAAATTAATTAAAATAAAATAAAATCTTTAAATTAAGAAACAAATAATAATTAAAACCAGTAGAGAAAAATGATCTGTAAAGTCATTCAGCCCAGCTCCTTATATTTAAGGGTAGGAGATTTGAGGTTATTGCTTTAGTACTGACATTCTGGACATAACACATGAAACCTGGAGCATGTGGGATCTCTTAATTGTGCATACATGAGGTTTCCTTGAAATCCCATAGCGATTCTTGACTTTGCTCTCCCATTTACTAAAAAAGGCTTTTCTCACTCTCTCATTCTTTTTTTTTTTTTTAAGATTTTATTTATTTATTTGACAGAGAGAAAGATCACAAGAAGGCAGAGAGGCAGGCAGAGAGAGAGGGGGAAGCAGGCTCCCCACCAAGCAGAGAGCCCGATGCAGGCCTCCATCCCAGGACCCTGAGATCATGACCTGAGCTGAAGGCAGAGGCTTTAACCCACTGAGCCACCCAGGCACCCTCACTCTCTCATTCTTTTTTAGACAGTAACATTTTTATCCTTCAAAGCAGCTCCAGCATCAACTCCTGAAACTGCCTAACTTACTACCCTCACCCTTGTTCCTAGAACCAGTCTTCTCATGACTTCTCTCTTCTAAATTCAAAGCCCTTTGAGGACAGTATAAGGGCAGTGTCTAGCACAGAACTTGACTAGATGAAAATGCCAATAAATGTTTGAGCAAACAGATAACTGGAGTTTGAAGGAAATGGCTAATAATAATGAACTAGGGACGCCTGGGTGGTTAAGCATCTGCCTTCAGCTCAGCTGATGATTCTGGAGTCTTGGGATTGGGGATGGAGCCCCGCATTGGGCTCCTTGCTTAGCAGGGAGCCTGCTTCTCCCTCTGTCTTTGCCTGCCACTCCCCCTGCTTGTGCTCTCTCTCTCACTCTCTCTCTCTCTCTCTGACAAAGAAATAAAATCTTTAATGAAAAATTTTGTTAATCCTTAGTAATCAGGATAGAACTTGTGTTTTCCTGGGCAGTGAGAAGCAGTACATGTTTTCATATAAAGACTAAAGACTCATTCATTTGGATTGACTTCACATGGTGCTGATAAACAGATTCATTTCCTTTGGAGGAAAGTCTAGACTGTGATTTTGTTTGCTTTTTCTCTATTCTACTGGCAGTTTAGGTTCTGCTATTGTAAAATCACAGTCTGTTTTGGCTTTTCATTTTTTGTATTAATCATGTCCTCAGGAGAAACTGAATAAATTTGAAAAGAAGGTACTTTCCCTTTACAAAAATGAATTATGAATTATATGTCTATTTAGCAATTGATCTGTTGAGTTAGTACCAATAATTGGGCCTTCATTTCCAGATTGTATGCTCCTCTTTGTGCAATTATTTCAAAAGGTCTCTCTATTTCAAGGTTGATACTCCCTCTCCAAGCCCAATGGAAACATCTGGATGTGCCCCTGCAGAAGAGTATCTGTGTCAGGCGTTCTCTGATGTAATTCTTGCAGTGAATGATGTGGATGCAGAAGATGGAGCTGATCCAAACCTTTGTAGTGAATATGTGAAAGATATTTATGCTTATCTGAGACAGCTTGAGGTCTGTATTATTTTTAGCATCTTTGTTGTTGTTGTTCTTAAACTGCATTTAACTTGATTAAAGACATTTTCCAGTGACAGTTTACAAAAATTCAAGTGGGATGTGAACAGTATTTCTTAACAGTAGTTTCCACTTCCAAATTCTCATTCACGGAGTACCAAAAATCAAAAGTCACTAACCAAACCAGGGACATCTGTTGTTGCCATTTGAACAGGTTAAGTACAAAGGGACAGTGGATTATACCATAACTCTAATGGATGTCCATAGGTTGAATGATATATTCATGTCTATCACAGTTAGGAGTGGGTAGGTCCCAGGCTCGGAGTTTGAAGATTAGAGGTGGGAGATGGATTGGTAACGGAGAATATGCTGAACTATTATAACCACCAGCAACACAAGGCATTTTGGGTTATTGTGTCTAATGTGCATGTGATACCAGGGAAATTGTTGTGTCCAAGAGGGTACACTCAGTTTTTGGTTTTCTTTGTTTTCATATCACCTCTGAAACATTCTGTTAGTGGCATTTGTCCCACATCCCAAGACAAGGAAGCATTCCGTATGCTAACAAGTAAGCTGTACACTAGCTAATTTGCCCAATTGTTTGTTAATAATGCATTCTCTTCTTTGGACATCCATTTTCTATATGATTGTCCTATAGAGATGTCCTTGCCAGGACCAGCCTTCCACTTTGGGTTTTTTTCTCCCTTCTTTTTAATAAAACTATAACTTTGGCTGAGTGGGTTTACCAGGCATATGTGCTGGTCCTGGATGGTTCATTCTTTTTCTCTGTGGTGTACTGGGGGTTTAAATCCTAGCACAGGAGAATGGGGAATACATAGGTTCCTGCTTATTTGGAAAGTAGCTACTGCTAGTTTTCTCTGCTTCAAACAGCTCTGGTTCTGGGTTTAGAGTCATAAGTGAAAATGAGATGATGGGGCGTCTGGGTGGCTCAGTTGGTTGAGCCACTGCCTTCGGCTCAGGTCATGATTCCGGAGACCCGGGATCGAGTCCCACATCAGGCTCCCTGCTCGGCAGGAAGCCTGCTTCTCCCTCTCTCGCTCCCTCTGCTGTGTTCCCTCTCTAGCTCTGTTTCCCTCTGTCAAATAAATAAATAAAATCTTTAAAAAAGAAAATGAGATGATGGCATGATAGCTTTGTCTGGTATAAAGTGGGTACAGAGTGTAGGCAAGTAGCAGTGATGGTAGGCTGAACATAGTGAGATCTGTGCATGAAAAACCCGTCAAACTGTCCTATTTAATGTTGGCTTTCTTCCTCGGTGACAGAGCTATATGTAGTGACTGTATGAGTAATTAAGTTGACAATATTAGAGATTCTGAACTCTCCCATTACTGTTCCGTGTGACTACTGTTCTACTGTTTGTGGACAGGAATGTCACATGGAGTCTTGCTTCTGAAGAATAATCAGTATTCTTTTGCAGGAAGAGCAAGCAGTCAGACCAAAATACCTACTGGGTCGTGAAGTCACTGGAAACATGAGAGCCATCCTTATTGACTGGCTAGTTCAGGTTCAGATGAAATTCAGGTTACTGCAGGAGACCATGTACATGACTGTTTCCATTATTGATCGGTTCATGCAGGTGAGCATAATTCAGTAATTGAGGGTTCTCCCTTCCAGGATCCTAGCAGCATCATAAGAAACACACTTTCTCAGGGGCATCTGGGTGGCTCAGTCAGTTAAGCATCCTTCCTTTGGCTCAGGTCATAATCTCAGGGTCTTGGGATCAAGCTAGGCATCAGGCTCCCTGCTCAGCAGGGAGTCTGTTTCTTCCTCTCCCTCTAACCCTGTCCCTGGCTCATGTTCTCTTTTCTCTCTCTCAAATAAATAAATAAAATTTAAAAAGTGGGGGAGCGCCTGGGTGGCTCAGTCATTAAGCGCCTGCCTTTGGCTTGGGTCATGATCCCAGAGTTCTGGGATCGAGTCCCACATCGGGCTCCCTGCTCGGCAGGAAGCCTGCTCCTCCCTCTCTCACTCCCTCTGCTTATGTTCCCTCTCTGGCTGTGTTTCTCTCTGTCAAATAAATAAAATCTTAAAAAAAAATTTTTTTGTCAGCTAACATTTGTCTTGGGGTGGTGTCATTAAGATTTTGCTGTGGGTGTCCCCTTTATAGCTCTGTTGTCTCCTTTTTCAAGTACATATTAGTTGTTCATGCAGTTGAAATTCCCATTGCAGAATAATTGTGTGCCCAAGAAGATGCTGCAGCTGGTTGGTGTCACTGCCATGTTTATTGCAAGCAAATATGAAGAAATGTACCCTCCAGAAATTGGTGACTTTGCTTTTGTGACTGACAACACTTACACTAAGCACCAAATCAGACAGATGGAAATGAAGATTCTAAGATCTTTAAATTTTGGTCTGGGCCGCCCTCTACCCCTGCATTTCCTTCGGAGAGCATCTAAGATTGGAGAGGTACAGATCTCTTTGGTAACCTTTATTTAGTACATGATGGTACATGATGAAATACTGCTAATCAAGCAGATCTAATTTAGCTGAATTATAAATTTGTATGATCTGTATTTCCAAACAGGCTGTATATTAATATTTTCACTAAGGCCTTTCATGGGCAGTTGCATTTGAGAGTTAATAGACAAACATTTGTAATTATAGTTATGGGCATACTGCTTCTTGCCAATACAGAATTCTCCGACATAAGTTGAGAGACTGGTGGGTTTTGTTTCAGGTTGATGTTGAGCAACATACTTTGGCCAAATACTTGATGGAACTATCTATGTTGGACTACGATATGGTGCACTTTCCTCCTTCTCAGATTGCAGCAGGAGCTTTTTGCTTAGCACTGAAAATTCTCGATAACGGTGAATGGGTAAGCGTTGTCACATAGACGTAGGTTACCTTGAGCTTTTAAATTGTGAGTGATATTTGCATGAATACTGGACATTTTACATTAAAAGACAATTCTAATGGTTTCTAAAAATACAGCATCTACTGAGAGAATGATTAAAAATGATACCTTGTTTGCTGTGTGTTCAAAAGATAGTCCCACTTCTTTTTTTTTTTTTTTTTTAATGATAGTCCCACTTCTTTACCTAATTTCATCTTTCTATATAGATGAAGACACTCAGGTCAAATGACATGCTAGAAGTTCATACTCATTGATTTGCCAAATATTTCTCCTATGTGCCATGTGCTACCCTATGCTCTAGGAGTAGAACTATGCATGAGAATATTGATGTCAAAGAATTTGAGCACATGTGTGTAATAGATTTAAGTACAAGATCCTAGAGAAGCGTGAAAGAAGAGGGCCTGGGGAAGAAGGCATCTTAGTCTATTTTAAATTTCAGTTATAATCAGTCCTATGGAATCTCTACCTACTCTCCTCTTGACTAAAATACAGAAATTTTATGAAAACCATTGTTGATGAGCATTTCTAGCACTAACTTTTGTTGCCACAGACACCAACTCTACAGCATTATCTGTCATACACTGAAGAATCCCTTCTAAGTGTTATGCAACACCTGGCTAAGAATATAGTCATGGTGAATCGTGGCCTTACAAAGCACATGGTAAGTCAGGGGTACTGTAAGATGTTGAGGGGGATGGGGGAGTACAAAATGAAAATACTTAAGATTTCATTTCTGCAAATGCATGGCTTATTTTTCTTTTTTTTGAGAGAGATGGGAGGAGGTGGTGTGTACAGAAGGAGAGGACTTTTAAAATTGTTTTTAAATTCCATTAATTTACATATATTATTAGTTTCTGAGGTAGAGTTCAGTGATTCATCAGTTGCATGTAAGACCCAGAACTCATTACATCATGTACCCTTCTTAATACCTATCACCCAGTTATCCCATCTCCCCACCCACCTCCCCTCCTGCAACCCCCAGGTTTTCGGGGTTTTTTTGTTTTTGTTTTTGTTTCAAGATTTTATTTATTTATTTGACAGAGAGAAACACAGCTAGAGAGGGAACACAAGCAGAGGGACCGAGAGAGGGAGAAGCAGGCTTCCCGCCGAGCAGGAATCCTGATGTGGGGCTCGATCCTGGGTCTCCAGGGTCATGACCTGAGCCGAAAGCAGCCGCTTAACCAACTGAGCCACCCAGGCGCTCCAAAACTCACAATTTTTTAAGAGTTTTTAATTTATTTATTTGACAGAGAGAGAGAGATCACAAACAGGCAGAGGCAGGCAGAGAAAGAGGGGGAAGCAGGCCCCCTGCCAAGCAGAGAGCCTGATGCGGGCCTCGATCCTAGGACCCTGAGATCAAGACCTGAGCCAAAGACAGAGGCTTAACCCTCTGAGCCACCCAGGCTCCCCCCCAGTTTGTTTCTAGAATTCAGAGTGTCTTACTATTTGTCTCCCATCTCTGATTCTGTTTTATTTTATGGGAGAGAGAGAATCTTAAGCAAGCTCCATGCCCAGCTCATAGTCCATGATCTCACAACCCTGAGATCATTACCTGAACTGAAATCAAGGGTTAGACGCTTAACTTACTGAGTCATCCAGGTGCCCCAATGCATAGCTTATGTTTAAGTATTTGATGTGTGGAGTATCTGCACCACTGGATCTTACAATGTTTTCCTCTTTGCCTTCATTAACTACTATGCTTTTCTCTTCCAGACTATCAAGAACAAGTATGCCACATCTAAGCACGCAAAGATCAGCACTCTGGCACAGCTAAATTCGGCGCTAGTTCAAGATTTAGCCAAGGCTGTGGCAAAGGTGTAACTTGTAAACATGGGTTGGAATACTTTAATCACCGCAAATAAAATTGGCACCATGTGCCATCTGTACATATTATATGTTACCTTTACTGACTTTTAATAAAGTTTGTGGTCCTTTTTACTTCTACCTTAACTCATTTGAATGTCGCTGCTTTCCTGAGGACAACCTAAAAGTTGTGTTAAAGGTATGATGGGGAGTATAAAAAGTGCTTTGAGTTTATTGGGACCCTGCTTACATATATAATTGTTACTCATGTGGTTCTTGTTTTATGTTACTTGGCTTTTGCTTTCTTGATATGGATTACTGTGGTCATGAAGGCATTTAAGGGCATACTGCACAGAAGCCCAATTGTCGTGGAGAATGTGCAGCCTTGTTCTGCTTGAAAGTCTACCACCTCACCCTTAGCCACTCCCCCTCCCCGTTTTCTTTCTTCTGGTGATTGCTGCCATAGTTGTGAGTAGTTTTTTCCTCAACCACTATTTCATCAGTTACCAATTTTAGTGTCATTTTTTTTCACTTGCAAAAATAAGAACTTTTTATTTTAAACCTACTTTTTCATTTTTTATTGATCAAATTAAAAGTGGATTCTCAAAATAAAAACATCTAAAAAAGTTAATTTACTCCTTATCCCCACTTCTACAGTTCAATCCCATCCATCTGAGGGTATCAACACTTTGGGATAGATCCTTTGATGCCTATTCTATAAACACAGACACGCATATAAATTATTACAGCGGTTTCTAAGAAATGGGATCATTCTCTATATAAGCAATTCCTTTTAACATGTATAGGCCTTGCCTGTAATTGGGCATTACATTTCACAGTATGGATATACTACAGTGTATTCAACGATTCTGCTGATGACCTTCACGTTATATTTCCTCTGCTCCTACAGACAAATGTCTTTATTATCAATAAATAACATGCTTCCCTTTCTGTACACTGTGCTCTCCAGAATATGTATTACTAAGTTTTGGCAGATACTTACCAAAAGAAAGCCAGGTGACTTTCTCAGTGTCCTCAGCAGTGTGCAACAAAACTGCTGGATTTCTGTGTCCTTGACAGAACTGAAGGCAATGATTCTGTAATTTCTTGAATTTGGTAAAAAATTATCTAGTTTGCTGTTGTAATTTATAATTTTGATGACTACTTGAATAAATTGTTGGCTACCAATATGTATGGTTTTCCCATTTCGTCATTGCCTTTTGACTGTTTATGCTCTTTTGTCATGCAGACACTTTTAAAGTTTTTGTATTTTTTTTCTGTAGCTGCTTTTGGATTTTCAGTCCTAAGGTCAACTCCATACCAAAACTGTAAGCATCTTCTAAAATTCTAAAATTTACTCGTAGTAATTTATAATCCCTCAAATTTTTTGTGTATGGGATAAGGTAGGATTCCTGATGAATGGGTGCCCTTTTATGCCCATATCACATGATCAAAATTATCCTTCTCCACCTGAATTGAAACATTAATACTCATCATTTCCTGATCCACCTATTTATTTTTTGTGATAAACAATGCAAAACTATTACATTAATTGGTAAGATGAAGCTAGCACTATTTTCCAGATATTTGGTGGCAATTTCAAATATAAGAACTTTGTAAACTTAGGGGCGCCTGGGTGGTTCATTTGTTAAGCGTCTGCCTTTGGCTCAGGTCATGATCCTGGAGTCCCAGGATCAAGCCTTGCATAGGGCTCCCTGCTCAGCAGGAAACCTGATTCTCCCGCTCTCATTCCTGCTGCTTGTATTCCCTCTCTAGCTGTGTTTATGTCAAATAAATAAATAAAATCTTAAAAAAAAAAAAAAAGATTTAATCTGTTTCTTCTAGAAAATTTTGCATCTTAGGAAATTGGCCTAGTTTTTATTGGTGGTATGGTTTTTTAGTTTTTCTTGTATTTTACAAGCTTTAAGGTGGATTACAGAGGTTTTCATTTTTATTTTTTACTTTTAAAGATCTTAGAAAGAGAGAGAGACCATGAGAGGGAAGAAGGTCAGAGGGAGAGGCAGACTTCTGCAGAGCTGGGAGCCTGATGTCAGACTCCATCATGGGACTTCATGACCTGAGCCAAAGGCAGTTCCTTAACCAACTGAGCCACCCAGGCACCTCTAATACTTTTATTTTCTAACCAGGCTTTTGTGTGTGTGTGTGTGGGGGGGTTTGTTTGGTTTTGGTTTTGGTATTTTTAAAGAATCAGTTTTGGTATTACATTTCTACCACCTTTATTTTATCATTTTAGCTTTTACATTATTCTCACCATCTTTTTCTTTTGTTATTTTCTAGTTTAAGTTAAATATTCAATGTATTTTTGTGATAAAATCATGTATACATTTTCTTTGAGATAGCTTGTTTCTGACGCCCTCCTTTTTATCTATTTCTGGTCATTATTTTTTGTGTGTGTCCTTGATCTAAAGTTTATTTAAGCGCTTTTTTTTTTTTAAGATTTTATTTATTTATTTGACAGAGAGAAACACAGTGGGAGAGGGAACATAAGCAAGGGGAGTGAGAGACGGAGAAGCAGGCTTCCCGCCTAGCAGGGATCCTGATGCGGGGCTCGATCCCTAGTCTCCAGAATCATGACCTGAGCTGAAGGCAGTCTCTTTTTTTTTTTTTTTTTTTAAAGATTTTATTTATTTATTTGGCAGAGAGAAACACAGCCAGAGAGGGAGCACAAGCAGGGGGAGTGAGAGAGGGAGAAGCAGGCTTCCCGCTGAGCAGGGAGCCCGATGTGGGACTTGATCCCGGGTCTCCGGAATCATGACCTGAGCCAAAGGCAGTCGCCCAACCAACTGAGCCACCCAGGCGCCCCTGAAGGCAGTCTCTTAATCAACTGAGCCACCCAGGCGCCCCTCTTTTAAAATTTTTTTGTCAAACATCTTCATATCTGTAATTTTTTAATTTTGTTGGAAATGGTCTTTAAAAAGCCTTTTGAAACTTAATATTTTCTCTATAGATAAGTATTGAATGACTTCTATAAACATACCAAGGATATAAAAAAATGATTTTTATATTTTTCTCTTTCAGAGCCATTTCAAAGTAAATTTTAAATTTCAAGATGTGACCTTACACTATTTCATCATGCATATCCTAAGAATTCATTTTCCTAAATAACCATAATCTTTATCATATTAAGACAATTAACAACTCCATATGTGGCATGCGGTACATATTCAAATTTCCTCAATTGTTTCAAAGATGTTTAAGCTTTTTTCCAATCCAGGTTCCAATCAAAATTAACTTGTTTCCCCTATACAATAGTTGTCCTGCTTTTTTGGTTTTCAAGGCATGGACATTAATTCTCCAGTCTGTCTTATACGGAAATCTGGGAGAATACAGCTTTATTTTCACCAGGGGCTCAGTGGGATCACTCCCAAAGACTGAGCACCCAGCAGGGTTGGGGTGAGGTTTTTTTTGTTGTTGTTGTTTTAAGATTTTATTTATTTATTGGACAGAGAGAAACACAGCCAGAAAGGGAACACAAGCAGGGGGAGTCAAAGAGGGAGAAGTAGGCTTCCCCCTGAGCAGGGAGCCCCATGCATGGCTGGATGCCCGAGCTCTGGGACCATGACCTAAGCCCAAGGCAGTCCTGAGCCACCCAGGCGCCCTGGGGTAAGTTTTTGTGGTTATGGGTGATGGAGTTTGGCAATGGAACATTTTTCGCCATCTCTCATGGCTGATTGGCCCTCTTTATGTGGAAGTATAAACTATATGGGAGTGCCCCAGAAGAGTGCTAAGTTCTCTCCAGGAACTTTTTTTTCCCTTAACCAAGAGGTTAGGCCATTTGGTCTTTTTCCGCTTTAGCAGGAGCAAGTGGAGCAGCGGACAGGAAGGGGCTGAGGCCCGGGAGGTCTTTTTCCGCCTCAGTTTCTTCATAGTTATGTTCAGGTTATGCATTCTGACAAGAATATAGGTGGTTTGTACAACTTATGCATCATTTTGGAGACACATATTAGTTGTTAACCTATTGATGGTACCAAGTTTGATTATTATTTAAGGCAGTAACCACCTGATACAACTTTCCTGTAAAGTTGCTGTTATCTTTAGTTTCATTATCCATTAATGATATTAACTTTGAATCATTTACCTCACTGGGAGTCCCATGATATTAGTTAGCTAATTGTTTTATCCCTTCTACATTATTGCACATTCTCTAAAGAATAACTCCACACCCATATATTCCCTTCTTGTAGTCTGGATTTTTTTTTTTTTTAATTCGTTATAATCCATTACCGCAGCGGTTCTCAAAGTGTCATCCCCATCCGGCATCATGAACATCCCCTGGGCATTTGATAGAAATGAAGATCTGAATCAAAACTTGGGAGAGGCACCTACCGATTTTTAAAAAATGTTTTAAATTCCAGTATAATTAACAAACAGCATTATATTAGTTTCAGTGTACAACATAGCGATTTGACAGTTCTCTACATTACTCTGTGCTCATCACATTAAGTATGCTCGTAATCCCCTTCACCTATTTCACCCATCCTTCCAACCCACCTAGCAGTCGGGTTTAACCAGTCCTCCCCATGATTCTGATTCCTGCTGAAAGGAACTACTGCATTATCTTTGTCCCCTTTTTGGCGGGGACACCAGAGAGCTAACTGCTTAAAAGGCTGAGACTGACGTGAGATATTGGAAGATGTCCAGGGTAAACTTAAAAATAGTAATACTGCGCTTTTGTGTAAAACAAAAAATGAAAGGAAACCGTGTTTTTCCATGAGTTTGGGGGTAGGAGTGGCGAACCTACAGTCTTATTTACATCCGTACCTTTTGAAATTGTACAGGGAACTGTTAGTTTGATAATGAAGAGGAAGAAAGGAGTGCGCACACTGGGAGACCAACTCAGGGAAAACCAGTTATTTAAGGGGAATACTCCTCTCTCTTGTTCAAAGAGGTCTGAGTTCCTGTGCTTTTGCTATAAAGCTAGAGGAACAGCCCTTAATGAAAAACTACAATCAGGAATTTATACGTCCTGTATTTTCTCCATTACCCGGCTCACCGCCCCACTGAAGAGCTTAACGGTAACCTAATAAGTGGACAAGCTAACATTTTGGGGCACAGAACTCTGTTGAGTGCGACTCTTACTGATGAAATTTCACGGTGCAAGTCTGGAGTTCAAGTATATGTATCCCTGAAATTCGTCAAACGAGGGGTATCTGGACATTATGAGGTCAGATCGAAAGTGTACTTAAACAAAACAACCACAACCCTCCGTTGTTTCCCTTTCTTAGCCTGCCGGGAACGCCCATTTTCCAAGGCTGCGAAGGTTAAGGGAATGCCAAGTTGGGTCCAAAAACCGCTGTCCAGAACATTCCCCTGCCTCAACGCCATGGATGAATGACCAAAAAGTGTTGCGGTTTTCCCTTCCAGGCGGCCAGCTCGGGGTAGACAGAACTAATGCTTAAAGTTCAACTTTTTCTTTTTTCTTTCTCAACTTTTTCTTTCTTTAACAGGCGTGGTTTTCTTCTTTCCTTGTTTTTTTTTTTTTTTTTTTTTTTATTTGACAGAAACACAGCCAGAGAGGGAACACAAGCAGGGGGAATGAGAGAGGGAGAAGCAGTCTTCCCGCCGAGCGGGGAGCCCGATCGATCCCGGGTCTCCGGGATCATGACCTGAGCCGAAGGCAGCCGCTTAACCAACTGAGCCACCTAGGCGCCCTCAACTTTTTCTTTCTTTTCTTTTTTTTAAAGATTTTATTTATTTAACAGAGAGAGAGATCACAAATAGGCAGAGAGGCTGGCAGAGAGAGAGGGGGAAGCAGGCTCCCCGCAGAGCAGAGAGCCTGATGTGGGACTCGATCCTGCGATCATGACCTGAGCCAAAGGCAGAGGCTTAACCCTCTGAGCCACCCAGGCGCCCCACTCAACTTTTTCTTATTAGAGGTGTACTACTACTCTCCTGGATAGGAGACAGGAGTAACCACGGCAACCGTAGAATCGGACGGAAGAGGTGGAGCCTAGGGCGGAAAGGACGGGACGGAGTACGCCGGTTCTCCCGCCCCTTCCGGGCTTCAATTTAGTGGCGGGAAAACCGGCTCCTGAGGCTGCATTCTTCTGTACCAGACGGTTCCTCTTCGCCCCAGTCAAAATGGAGAAGCAACCCAGAGAGCGAGCAGCCACAGAATCCGCGGATTCCGGAGCGGGAGGCGGGGAAGGCGGGTCACCCCAGGTCGCCGGCGCCCAGGCGGCGCGTCCCGAGGACCGCTTGACCCTGCTGCTCAGGTTGTCCCCTCTAGTTGGGATCCAGGTTGGCGTAGTGGCCGAGAGCCCCGCCCTTTCCTCTTAGAGTCCCAAAGCCTTCGAATTCTGACTTGATGGCTTAATGGCTGTGCCACTGCTTCACTGCCGTCTTTCAGTTGAGCTCCTTAAGCCTCTTGATTCCTCTTCGAAAAAGGGAAGGGTTACAGCTTTTTAGTTGAGATGCACTTGGGGTTAAATGTGATACTGAGAGGGCAGCGTTTAGCGTGGTGCCCCAGGCTCTTAGGAGTTGTAATTCCCCGCTCCTTTTCTCGTGCACGGACGCTGCGGCCTGAGTATTCAGACGGGTTGTGCGGTGCCTCTAAGGCATTTAGCTACATAAAAAAAATCCTGTCTCTTTGGGTTTTGGATACGACCCTTTCCTTTTCTTTTTTTTTTTTTAAGGTTTTATTTTTTTTTACTTGACAGAGACACAGTGAGAGAGGAAACACAGGCACGGGGAGTGGGAGAGGGGGAGTGCTTGGCAGGAAGCCGAATGCGGGGCTTGGGACCCTGGGATCATGACTCCAGACAGAGACAGAAGCCTACCCAGGCGCTCCAGTTACGACCCTTTTCAATCCATAAGCTTCATTTGTTATATTTCCTACCAAGAGGGTGATGTTTATTCTTTTCCACTAAGTGTGGTGTGGCTTTATTGTGGCCCCTGACTCAAGCGAAGAATAGTTTGTCTTTAAGTGGTTGGGACAAAAAATATTCCTGGAGGAATATTTAATAACCCGTGAGAATTATATGAAATTCAAATTTCAGTGCCCTTAAGGAAAGGTTTATTGGAACACAACTTTCCTGCTACAGGGTCTGAATTGAGTACGGTAGAGACCGTTTGAATCACGAAGCCTAAAATACTTGTTTGGTCCTTTACAGGAAAAACTACAACAACAAAATATTCTAAATGATAGTAAGGGGTTTTTTTTCCTCCCTTCCCAAAGAATTCTAACTGTATTTTAGCTTTACCACTGTGACTTTGAAAAGTCTTGGCTGATAAGCTTCACAGTCTCACTTTAAAAATTCCCTCCTACCTACAACATAAAATTCTAAAATATTAAAGATATAGAATCACCTTTTTTTATATCAGCTAAAAAGGGAACTATTCTTACAGTGTGTTTTAAAATGCTAGCCTAACTTCTTAACCTGTAAGAAATTCTTTTCATTTGGAATTTCAAACATAAGGAACTTAAACCATGGAGGTTTAAAAATCTTTCTAGTGGGTTCCTGGGTGGCTCACTGGGTTAAGGTCTCTGCCTTCAGCTCAGGTCACCATCTCAGGGTCCTGGGATCCAGGCCAGAGGGCTCTGCTCAGCAGGGAGCCTGCTTTCTCTTTCTCTGCCTGCCTCTCTGCTTACTTGTGACCACTCTCTCTGTCAAATAAATAAATACAATCTTTAAGAAAAATGATTAAAAAATCTTTCTAATGTCACTTAACTACTTATATAAGTCTCAAAATCACAGAGCAGTTTCAGAATTATGAAACTACCATGTAAATATCCAACATCTTATAAGTATAACTTAAAAACTAGTTAGCATCTTGCCCATAGCTTTTTAATTTATTTTATGTATGATTTTTAATTAGGTACAATCTTAGGACAACTAAGAAACTATGAATTATCTAGATTAGAATTAGTGTATGTTATTTTTCTGTATCTCTTAGGAATGTTAAAAGCTTTTTAAACTCGTTCTGATGTTAGCAATTTTCACCATTTTGATGTTTCTTTGTGTAGCCCATATTTCTTGAGTGTGACATAGTAATAAATTTAAAATTTGGAATTTTAACTTTTCCTCATTGTTGCGTTTTCTCACCAGAGTCCATTTTGCATCTTTCTCTGAGGCCTTTTTTTTAAGAGATTTTATTTTTATTTATTTATTTATTTATTAAAGTGGGGTTTTTTTTTTTGTTTTTTTTTTTTTTTTTTTTTTTTTTTAAAGTGGGGTTTTTTTTTTTGTTTTTTTTTTTTTGTTTTTTTATTTGACAGAGAGAAACATAGCGAGAGAGGGAACACGAGCAGGGGGAGTGAGAGAAGGAGAAGCAGGCTTCCCGCCGAGCAGGGAGCCCGATGTGGGACTCTATCCTGGGTCTCCGAGATCATGACCTGAGCCGAAGGCAGTCGCTTAACCAACTGAGCCACCCAGGCGCCCCAAGAGAGAGATATTATTTTTAAACAATTGCCACACCCAGTGTGAGGCTCCAACTCACAATCCAAACTGAGCCAGCTAGGTGCTGGGCCCCATAAGATTTGAGCGTAGTTGACACAATGTTACATTAGTTTCAGGTGTATAACTTAATAATTTGAAAAGTTTAAAGGAGCCTGGCCTGGGTGGCTTCAGTCCTTTGAGCTCTGCCTTCAGCTCAGGTCTTGATCCCAGGATCATGGGATGGATTCTTGCATGGGCTCCTTATTGCCAGTCCCCCTGCTGGTGCTCTCTCTGTCAAAAAAATAAATTAAATCTTAAAACAAAACAAAACAAAAAACAAAAAAAAAAAACATGGGGCAACTGGGTGGCTCAGTTGGTTAAGCAACTGCCTTTGGCTCAGGTCATGATCCCGGAGACCAGGGAGGGAGCCCTGCATGGGGTTCCCTGCTTGGCGGGAAGCCTGTTTCTCCCTCTTACTCCCCCTGCTTGTGTTACCTCTCTCGCTGTTTCCGTCAAATTAAAAAAAAAAAAAAATCTAAAAAAAAAAAAAGCAAAGTTAAAACATTATGCTGTGTTTCCCACAAGAATAGCTACCAGCTCGGGGCACCTGGGTGGCTCAGTTGGTTAAGCGACTGCCTTTGGCTCAGGTCATGATCCCGGAAACCCAGGATGGAGTCCCACATCAGGTTCCCTGCTCGGCCAGAAGCCTGCTTCTCCCTCTCTCACTCCCCGTTTGTGTTCCCTCTCACACTGTGTTTCTCTCTGTCAAATAAATAAATAAAATCTTTTTTTAAAAAAAGAATAGCTACCAGCTCTCCCATTATATCACTATTACAGTATCAGTGACTGTATTCCTTATACTCTGCATTTTATTCCTAAAATGAGTCATTCCATAACTGGAGGCCTGTACCTCTTTCTCCCTTTATCTGTTTTGCACACCTTCTGCCTCTCTGACCGTCACCAGTCTGTTCTCTGTATTTATAGTGTTGATTCTGCTTTTTGTTTGTTTATTCACTTTTTTTAGATTCCATTTATGTGTGGAATCATAGAGTATTTGTCTCCCCAGTCTGATTTATTTCACTTAAGGTAATACCTTCTAGGTCCATTGTGTTGTCTCAAATGGCATGACCTCGTATTTTATGGTTGTGTAGTATTCCATAGTGCATATACCACATTTTCCCTATCCATTCATCAACTGGTAGATATATTTTTTTAAGATTTTATTTATTTGACAGAAATACAGCTAGATAAGGAACACAAGCAGAGAGAATGAGAGAGAGAAGCAGGCTTCCCTCCGAGCAGGGAACCCGATGTGGGGCTCAATCCCAGGACACTGGGATCATGACCTTAGCCTAAGGCAGATGCTTAATGATTGAGCTACCCAGGTGCCCCTCAACTGGTCCATATTTAGGTGGCTTTCATGTCTTGGTTAATGTGAATAATGCTGTGGTAACCATAGGGGTACTTGTATCTTTTGGAGTTAGTGTTTTTTTGTGTTCCCTGGGTAAATACCAAATAATGGAATTATTGGATCATATGGTATTTCTATTTTTAATTTTCCAAGGAATCTCCATACTATTTTCCACAGTGACTATACTAATTTACATATCCACAAACCATGCAGGAGGGTTCGCTTTTCCTCCACAGCCTTGCCAACACTTGTTTTTTTGTCTTTTTTATTTAGCTATTCTGACAGATGTGAGTGATAGCTAATGTGGTTATGATTTGCATTTCCCTGATCATTAGTCATGTTGAGCCGTATCTTTTCATGTGTCTGTTGGCCATCTGTATGTCTTCTTTGGAAAAATGTCTATTCAGGCTGTCTGCCCATTCCTTAATCAGACTGGTTTTGTTTTGGTTTGTTTGTTTTGGTGTTGAGTTTAAGTTCTTTATATTTTTGATGTAAACCCCTTATAAAATAAATGATTTGCAGAGATCTTCTCCCATTCAGTAGATTGTCTTTTCATTTTGTTGATGGTTTCCTTTGCTATGCAAAATTTTTTTATTTTGATGTAGTCCCAATAGTTTATTTTTGCTTTTATCTTCCTTGCCTCAAGAGACACATCTAGAAAAATTTTGCTGTTGCAAGTGTCAAGAGAAATTATTTGCTATCTTCTCTAGTAGGATTTTTATGGTTTCAGGTCTCCTGTTTAATTCTTTAATCCATTTTGAGTTTAGTTTTATGTATGGTTTTAGAAAGTAGTCCAATTTCATTCTTCCGCATGTGACTGTTTACTTTTCCCAGCACCATTTATTGAAAAGACTCTTTTCCTCATGATGTTTTCTTGCTTCCTTTATTATTAGATTAATTGACCATATAAATATGGGTTTATTTTTAGGGTCCCTATTCTGTACCATTAATCCATTTGTCTGTTTTTGTCCCAGTACCATACTGTTTTATCTGTACAGCTTTTTGGTGTATGTTGAAATATGGAATCATGGTAGTTCCAGGTCATCCTTTATTCTTAGGATTGCTTTGGCTATTTGGGATCTCCTATGGTTTCATGAAAGTTTTATTTTATTTTAAAATTTTATGTATTTATTGGAGAGAGAGAGCTCATGAGAGAGTACAAGCCAAAAGGAAGAAGCAAACTCCCTGCTGAGCAGGGACCCTGACGGAGGGCTCAATCCCAGAATTCTGGGATCATGACCTGAGCAGAGGGCATATGTTTAACTAACTGAGCCACCCAGGCACTGCCCCCATACAAATAGTAGTATTGATTGTTGTAGTTTAGTGGAAAATGCTGTTGGTATTTTGGTAGGGATTGTTTTGAAACCAGAAATTGCTTTGGGTAATATGGACATTTTGGCAATATTCTTTTAATACATGAACATGG
The DNA here is from genome assembly GCA_004023965.1 of Spilogale gracilis. Classification (NCBI taxonomy): domain Eukaryota; kingdom Metazoa; phylum Chordata; class Mammalia; order Carnivora; family Mephitidae; genus Spilogale; species Spilogale gracilis. Next base: position 33,534 of record PITA01006241.1, read on the forward strand.
AATACCTTTCCATTTGTTTTTGTCACCTTCAATTTCTTTCATCAGTGTTTTCTAGTTTTCAATGTACTGGTCTTTCACCTCTTCAGTAAAATTTATTCCTAGGTGTTTTATTCTTTTTGGATGCAATTGTAAATGGTGTTGTTTTAAAATTTCTCTTTCTGTGACTTTGTTGTTAGTATATAGAAATGTTGCTGATTTCTGTGTATTAAGTTTGTATACTGCCACTTTACTGAATTCATTTATTCTAGTATGTTTTTTGGTTGAGTCTTCAGGATTTTATGTGTATAGTATCATGCTGTCTGCAAATAGTGAGTTTAACTTCCCTACCAATATGGATGCCTCTTCTTTTTCTTGTCTGATTGCTATGGAGAGGACTCTCAGTACTATGTTGAATAAAAGTAGTGAGGGTGGGGGTGCTTCTGTGGCTCAGTTGGTTAAGCATGATACTCTTGGTTTGAGCTCAGGTCATGATCTCAGGGTCATGAGATTGAGCCTTGTGTCAGGCTCTACACTGAGTGCAAAGTCTCCTTGAGTTTCTCTCTCCCTCTCAATCTACCCCTCCAGCTCATACTTGTTCTCTCTTTCTCAAATTAATTAATTACTTTTTTTTAAAGGTGGTGAGAATGGACACATTCTTGTCTTGTTACTGACCTTAGAGGGAAAGCGCTCAGTTTTTCACCATTGAGTGTGGTGTTTTTTTTATTACGTTGAGGTATCTTCCCTCTAACCCCATTTCATCGAGAGTTTTGATTGTTAATGAATGTCGAATCATATCAAATGCTTTTTTTTGCTTCTATTGATATGATCATATCATTTTTGTCCTTTGTTTTGTAGATGTGGTGTATGACATTGATTGAGTCACAGATATTGAACTACTCTTGTATCCCTAAAATAAATTCCATCTGATCATGGTGAATGATTTTTTTAATGTGTTGTATGTGGTTTGCTAATATTTTGTTGAGGATTTTCGCATCTATGTTCACCAGGGATATATTGGCCTGTAATTTTCTTTTTCTTGTTTTTGTTGTTTTTGTCCAGTATCTGGGTAATGGTGGCCTCATAGAATGTATTTAGAAGTTTTCCTTTCTCTTTTTTTTGGGGGGGGGAGGAATACTTTGAGAATAGGTATTAACTCTTCTTTAAATGGTAGAATTCATCTGTGAATCCATCTAGTCCTGGATTTTTTGGTAGTGTTTTTTTTTTCTTTTTTTAAAGATTTTATTTATTTATTTGATAGACAGGGAACACAAGCAGGGGGAGTGAGAGAGGGAGAAGCAGGCATCCCGCTGAGCAGGGAGCCCGATGCAGGGCTTGATCCCAGGCCTCTGGGATCATGACGTGAGCCGAAGGCAGACGCTTAACCAACTGAGCCACCCAGCGCCCCAGTAGTTTTTTTAATTTTAATTAATTAATTAATTTGAGAAAGAGAGAAAGCATGACTGGGAGGGGCAGAGGCAGAGGGAGAGGGAGAGAGAATCTCAAGCTGACTCCACACTGAGCCCAGAACCATGAGTTCATGACTGGAGCTGGAACCAAGAGTTGGACACGTAACTGACTCACAACCCAGGCATCCCTTTTTGGTAGTTTTTTGATTACCAATTCAATTTTCTTATTGCAATTGGTCTATTAAGACTTTTTTTTTAAAGATTTTATTTATTTATTTGACAGAGAGAAAGACCACAAATAGGCAGAGAAGCAGGCAGAGAAAGAGGGGGAAGCAGGCTCCCCACAGAGCAGAGAGTCCAATGTGGGACTCAATCCCAGGACCCTGAGATCATGACCTGAGCTGAAGGCAGAGGCTCAACCCTCTGAGCCACCCAGGTGCCCTATTAAGACTTTTTTTTAAATTTCTTCTTGGACTAGTTTTGTAACATTGTGTGGTTTTTTGTTGTTGTTTCTGTTTGTTTGTGTTTTTTTTAGAAGATTTTATTTATTTATTTGACAGAGAAACACAGCTAGAGAAGGAACACAAGCAAGGGGGAGTGAGAGAGGGAGAAGCAGGCTTCCCTCCAAGCAGGGAAGCCTGATGAGGGACTTGATCCTGGGACTCTGGGATTATGACCTGAGCTGAAGGCAGATGCTTAACGACCGAGCCACCCAGGTGCCCCAAGATTGTATGTTTTGAGGAATTAGCTATTTCTTTTAGGTTGTCCAGTTTGTTGGCATATAATTTTTTATAGTATGCTCTTATAATCCTTTGTATTTCTGTGGTGTTCGTTGTTACTTCTCTCAATTTTGATTTTACTTATTTGGGTCCTTTCTCTTTTTTTCTTAATGAGTCTGGCTGAGGCGCCTGGGTGGGCTCAGTGGGTTAAAGCCTCTGCCTTCCGCCCAGGTCATGAACTCAGGGTCCTGGGATCGAATCAGAGATTGGGCTCCCTGCTTGGCGGGTAGCCTGCTTATCCCCCCTACCTCTGCCTGCCTCTCTGCCTACCTGTGATCTATCTCTCTGTCAAATAAATAAATAAAAAATCTTAAAAAAAAAAATGAGTCTGGCTAAGGGTTTATCAATTTTCTTTATCTTTTCAAAGAACCAGTTCTTGGTTTCATTGATATTTTTTCCTTTTTTTATTTTATTTTATTTTATTTATTTGACAGAGAGAAACACAGCCAGAGAGGGAACACAAGCAGGGGGAGTGAGAGAGGGAGAAGTGAGAGAGGGAGAAGCAGGCTTCCCACGGAGCAGGAAGCCCGATGTGGGACTCGATCCCGGGTCTCCGGGATCATGACCTGAGCCGAAGGCAGTCGCTTAACCAACTGAGCCACCCAGGTGCCCCTGATATTTTTTCCTATTTTTTTCTTTTTTCAATCTGTATGCCATTTATTTCTGCTCTGATCTGTATGATTTCCTTTCTTCTATTTACCCTGGATTTTGTTCCTCTTTTTGTAGTTCCTTTTATTTTTTTTTATTTTTAAAAAATATTTTATTTATTTATTTATTGACAGAAAGACCACAAGTAGGCAGAGAGGCAGGCAGAGAGAGGGGAGGAAGCAGGCTCCCTGCTGAGCAGAGAGCCCCATGTGGGCCTCGATCCCAGGACCCTGAGATCATGATCTGAGCTGAAGGCAGAGGCTTTAACCCACTGAACCACCCAGGCACCCTGTAGTTCCTTTTAGCTGTAAGGTTCCATTTTTTATTTGAGTATTTTCCTTGCTTCTTGAGGTAGGTCTGTATTGCTCTATACTTCCCTCTTAGAACTGCTTTCACTGTATCCCAAAGATTTTGGATCATTGCATTTTCATTTTCATTTGTCTCCATGTATTTTTTATTCCTTTTATTTTTAATTTTAATACATATATTTTTAAAGATTTTATTTATTTATTTGACAGAGAGAAACAGCTAGAGAGGGAACAAAAGCAGGGGGAGTGAGAGAGGGTGAAGCAGCCTTCCCACCGAGCAGGGAGCCCAATGTGGGGCTTGATCCTGGGACTCCAGGATCATGACCTGAGCTGAAGACAGACGCTTGACACCTGAGCCACCCAGGCTCCCCAAAGAAAATCTTTAAAAAAAAAAGTGTATACTTACTGCCATTTTTAAAATATATTTTCTGGTTGTGTTTGTAGTTCTTCTATGAAACACTTTTATTGTTCTCTTTCTTCTTCTTCTTTTTTTCTTTTTAAAGATTTTATTTATTTGACAGAGAGAAACACAGCCAGACAGGGAACACAAGCAGGAAGAGTGAGAGAGGGAGAAGTAGGCTTCCCCCTGAGCAGGGAGCCCTATGTGGGGCTCGATCCTGGGTCTCCAGGATCATGACCTGAGCCGAAGGCAGTCGCTTAACCAACTGAGCCACCCAGGCGCCCCAAGATTTTATTTATTTATTTGACAGAGAGAAACAAAGCTAGAGAGGGAACACAAGCAGGGGGAGTGGGAGAGGGAGTAGCAGGCTTCCCACAGAGCAGGGAGCCCGAAGCGGGGCTCAATCCTGGGGCTCCAGGATCATGACCTGAGCCGAAGGCAGTCGCTTAACCAACTGAGCCACCCATGCGCCCCTGTTCTCTTTCTTCTTGCTTTCTTTGTGATTGGTGAATATAGTGTTTTGTTTGGCTTCTTTCCTCTATTTTTTTGTGTATTTCTAGTAGGTTTTTCGGTTTGTGGTTACCATGAGGTTCATATATAACATCTAAATAAATAGCAGTCCATATTAACTTTCTGGTTATCTAAGTTCAAACACATTCTAAAAAAGGCAAAACAAAAATAGTAAAAGAAAAAAATCTTTCTTTTTCCCCTTCTCTTCCTTTTTTACTGACTTCTGCACAGTTTTATTTTATGTTGTTATATTTTACAACATTTTTCATCATTTTCTTATATCTCATTTGGCCATTTCTTTCCCACTTAAAGAAGTCCCTTTAACATTTCTTATAATTCTGGTTTAGTGGTGAAAACTTCTTTATCTTTTCTTCCCCTGGGGGACTGTCTCCTCAAATCTGAATACCTTGCAGGTACTTGGTTGTAGTTTTTTCCTTTCATCATTTTGAATAGATCATGCCATTTTTTTCTGGCCTGCAAAGTTTCTTCTTTCTTTTTTTTTTTAAAGATTTTATTTATTTATTTGACAGAGAGGGAGATCACAATGAGGCAGAGAGGCAGGCAGAGAGGAGGAAGCAGGCTCCCCGCGGAGCAGAGAGCCCGATATGGGCCTCGATCCCAGGTCCCTGAGATCATGACCTGAGCCAAAGGCAGGGGCTTTAACCCACTGAGCCAGCCAGGCGCCCTGGCCTGCAAAGTTTCTTTCTTTGCTTTTGTTTTTGCTTTGTTTTTGTTGTTTTTATTTTTTTTTTGGTGAGTAAAACGACAGAAGTTTATTAAGTAAGAATACAGAAAAAGCTTCCAGGAGTGAGAGGGGTCCCAACAGGGTTGCCCTGGCCTGTAAAGTTTCTGCTGAAAAAAATCAGTTAATAGCTTCACGTTTTCCCCTGTAGGTACTTTTTGTTTTTTTCTTGCTGCTTCTAAAATCTGTCTTTATTTTTAACTTTTGACATTTTAATTATTAGGTGCCATGATGTGGAACTTTGCTTTCATCAGGTTTGGAACTCTTGTGCTTCTTGGGCTTGGATATTTATTTCCTTCCCTGGGTTAAGAAAATTTTCAGTTATTTTTTCACACAAGTATTCTACACTTTCTCTCTTCTTCTTCTTCTGGAATCCCAATAACATAAATGTGTGCTGATATTGTCCAAAAGATTTCTTAATCTATTTACATTTTTGAAGCTATTTTTCCTCTTTTTGCTCTTCTGCTGTTATGCTTTCTATTACCCTCTCTTCCAACAATATATTTTTCTGATCCTTTAATCTATTCTTGATTTCCTATAGTATGTTTTTTTTTTCCTGTTATTGCATTCTTCAACTCTGATTGGGTTCTTTTAATATTTTCTCTCTTGTTATTGAAGATCTCACTGAGTTCTTCCACTCTTTTCTCCAGCCCAGTGAATATCTTTATGACTATTACTTTAAATTCTTTTTCAGGCTTAGTGTTTATTTCTGTTTCATCTAATTCTTTTTCTTCGTTTTTTTTTTCTTGTTCTTTCTTTTGGAGCATATTCCTCTGTCTCCCCATTTTGCTTGAGTTTTTCTGTTTGTTTCTATATAAAGGTAAACAGCTATTGCTCCTAAAGTTGAAGGTGTGATCTTGTGTATAGTGTCCCCTGTGCAGACTGTATATGGTTGGTGACTTTGGCTGGCTGACTGGAGCTGTGGCTGTATATGCTAGATTCTCTTATAAACTGTGGCATGTCTCCATCTCCTTGTTCTCTTTTTGTTCTATCTTTGGTTATTCAGTAGCTGTTCAGTCAGCCCTTAGTTTTTCAGGAAAAATTATTCCATTAATAGATGTAATTTGGTGTGTTCTGTGGAGGAAGGCGTAGTTTTTCCTACAACCCCATCTTCAACCGGAATTCTCTTTACAACGCACTTTAAATAAATCAGGCCAAACTAGAAGACATATTGCTGAATTTACTTACACTCATTTTATAGCATAAATTTCTTAAAACAGTGAGTTGGTTTAAAATATAGTAATGTGTAAAACCTTTATAAATACATGACTTTCTGGGGCAGCTGGCTGGCCCAGTCAGTAGAGCATGCAACTCTTGATCTCGGGGTTTTGATTTTGAGCCCCATGTTGGGGGTAGAATTTACTTACTTCTTTAAAAAGTATATGTGTGTGTGTGTGTGTGTGTGTGTGTGTGTACATATATATATGACTTTCTCTTCTCTTTATGCTTTCAGGCTGAGAGCACAGACAAAACAACAACTCTTAGAATATAAATCAATGGTTGATGCAAGTAAGTATTTTCATTTTCAAATAAGATTTTGTGAGCTTGGTGATGAATAGTATTCTAAGAAAATCAATTTTACAAAAAGTTACATAGTTAGGGAATGGGAGTGTCAGCATAATGTGGTATCATACTATATAAAAAGGCAAAAAACACGATTACCCTGTCCCTAGGGAACTTGTTAGGATCAGGAAATTGATTAAAAAAAAAAAAAGAAAAGAAACCTAAAAAAATAGTGCAAGTTCTGTTGATCAGAGAATTGGGAAATTTCTGTGGGAAGGAATCATAGAACTTGATCATGAACAATTGGATATTAAATTAGTGGATCAGATGATTGTTAAGCATGTGATCTATACTTTGAGAAACACTTTAAGATAGGAATGAGAGGCAGAACGGAAATCATCTTAAAAGATTTGAACAATAATTTCCATTTTAAACACTGAAAAAGGGGCGCCTGGGTGGCTCAGTCATTAAGTGTCTGCCTTCGGCTCAGGTCATGATCCTAGAGTCCCAGGATCGAGCCCCACATGGGGCTCCCTGCTCGGCGGGGAGCATGCTTCTCCCTCTCTCATTCCCCCTGCTTGTGTTCCCTCTCTAGCTGTGTTTCCCTGTGTCACATAAATAAATAAGAATCTTTAAGGAAAAAAATAAACACTGAAAAAATTTACATTTTTTAAAAAAAGATTTTATTTTATTTTTTTATTTTATTTATTTATTTTTTTAAGATTTTATTTATTTGACAGCGAGAAACATAGCGAGAGAGGGAACACAAGCTGGGGGAGTGAGAGAGGGAGAAGCAGGCTTCCCACCGAGCAGGGAGCCTGATGTGGGACTTGATCCCTGGTCTCCGGGATCATGACCTGAGCCGAAGGCAGTCGCCCAACCAACTGAGCCACCCAGGCGTCCCAAGATTTTATTTTTTTTGTGTTTCAGCAGGGTGGCTAAGTCAGTAAAGCTTCTGCCTTTGGCTCATGTCCTGATCTCAGGGTCCTGGGATTGAGCCCCATGTCAGGCTCCCTGATCAGCGGGTCTGCTTATCCCTTTCCTCCCCACTCATGCTCTCTCTCACTATCTCTCTCTTTCTCTCAAATAAATAAGTAAAATCTTTAAAAAAGAAAAAAAAAAGGTTTGAGGCCCGTAGGTTGTACAATTGGTTAAGCATCTGCCCTCAGCTTGAGTCGTGCTGGGGTCCTGGGATTGAGCCCCAAGTGAGAACCCTTATTTACTGCAAAGTCTGCTTCTCCCTCTTCCTTTGCCCCTCTCCCAGCTTATGCTCTCTTTTGCTCCCTCTCACTCTCAAATAAATAAATAAATCTTTTTTTTTAAGATTTTTTTTTTTTAAAGATTTTATTTATTTGACAGAGAGAAACACAGCCAGAGGGGGAACACAAGCAGAGGGAGTGAGAGAGGGAGAAGCAGGCTTCCCGCCGAGCAGGGAGCCCGATGTGGGACTCGATCCTGAGTCTCCAGGATTATGACCCGAGCCGAAGGCAGTCGCTCAACCAACTGAGCCACCCAGGCGCCCCTTTTTTAAAGATTTTATTTATTTGACAGAGAGAAACACAGCTAGAGAGGGAACACAAGCAGGGGGAGTGAGAGAGGGAGAAGCAGGCTTCCTGCCAAGCAGGGAGTCCGATGTGGGGCTCAATTCCGGGTCTCCGGGATCATGACCTGAGCCGAAGGCAGAGGCTTAACCACTGAGCCACCCAGGTGCCCCGGGAAATAAATAAATCTTAAAACAGAGTTTATTTATTTGAGAGAGGGAGACAGAGAAAGCACAAGCAGGGGAAGGGATGGGAGAGGTGCCGAGGGAGAGGAATAAGCAGACTCCCTTCTGAGCAAGGAGCCCGATGCCGGGCTCAATTCAGGACACTGGGATCATAATGCGAGCTGAAGGCATATGCTTAATGGGATGAGCCTCCCAGTCACCCCCTAAAAAATGTAACTTTATCTTTTTAAAATCTGGAAGTCTTAAGGAGCAAGAGAGTACTAAAATAATTGTTTCGCTCTCCTAAAGTAATAACCATTATTGCAACCTAATTTGTAAGCCTTTGGGTCACAAAGATAGGTTTTGGTGAGTCTTTCTTTCTCTGTGAAATAAGCTTAAAGAATAAAACCAAAACTTTAGGTTGAATATAGAATTATGTAAAATGGGATGCCTGGCTTGCTCAGAGGGTTAAGCCTCTGCCTTCATCTTGGGTCATGATCTCGGTCCTGGGATGGAGTCCCACATCGGGCTCTCCGCTCAGTGGGGAGCCCGCTTCCCTTTCTTTGTCTGCCTGTCTCTCTGCCTATTTGTGATCTCTCTCTTTGTCAAATAAATAAATAAATAAAATCTTAAAAAAAAAAAAGAGTTGTGTAAAACCTGAGGGGCCATATAGATGACTTACTGTCTTCACCTGATCATGTGTTTAACTTAGGAACTTTTCAGACTCTGCTCAGATTCTTTTATAAGGCCATAGATCCAAAGGCAGTTCAAGTGTGTTGTCCATCTGATATTCCAGGCTTTCTAAAGTCTTTTTTTTTTCTTAAGATTTTATTTATTTATTTGACAGAGAGAGAGTTCACAAGTAGAGAGGGCAGGCAGAGAAAGAGGAGGAAGCAGGCTCCCTGCTGAGCAGAGAACCCAATGCGGGCCTCATCCTAGAACTTTGAGATCATGACCTGAGCCGAAGGCAGAGGCTTTAACCCACTAAGCCACCCGGGTGCCCTCTAAAGTCTTTTTATGCAAAACAAGAACAACAAAAAATAAGACTATGAAATGGGTCCCCTGGCCTCTTTTCTGCTTAGTAAAACTAGTAATTTTTGAATCTGGGATATGAAGCAGGTGTTCTTGCTTCCAAAGTCATGACCTTCCATTATATCAATAATGCTTCCATCAAAAGTAATCAGTATGGGGGCACCTGGGTGGCTCAGTTGGTTGAGCCTCTAGGTCTTTGCCTCAGGTCATGATCTCAGATTCCTGGGATCAAGCCCCGCATTGGGCTCCCTGCTCAGCTGGGGGTCTGCTTCTCCCTCTCCCAACTGTTCTCCCCCCAGCTTGTGTGCGCTCACTCTCTTTCTCTCAAACAAATACATCAATATTAAAAAATATAAGTAAAATGATTATACCATTATGGTACATTATTCCTAGAAGCAAGAGATTTCCATTTACTCAGCATCCTCTTTAAAATTTGATATTGTCAGTCTTATTAAATTTTAGCCATTCTAATCAGTATGTAGTGGTATCTCATGTGGCTTTAGTTTACATTTCCCTGATAACTAATGATGTTGAGTATCTTTTCATGTGGTTATTGGCAAATAATATATCTACATTTATGCAGTAGACCTGTAAATCTACTGTTATGAAATGTTATAATCTTTGCCTATTTTTTAGTTGGATCGTTAGTCTTACTGAATTTGAGTTCTTTGTTTATAAATGTGGTTATTTTTTTCCAAATATCTCTTTATATATACAAGTATATATATAGATGTAGGTATCTATGTATCTATAGATATGTAGGTATCTGTATTTACTTATATATTCATCAGGTATTTTCTCCTAGTTCGTTTCTTGCCTTTTTTTTTTAAAAGATCTTTTTATTTTTTTTAAATTTTTAAAAAAGATTTTATTTATTTGACACAGAGAAACACAGCCAGAGAGGGAACACAAGCAGAGGGACTGAGAGGGAGAAGCAGGCCTCCTGCCGAGCAGGGAGCCGGATGTGGGGCTCGATCCCTGGTCTCCGGGATCATGACCTGAGCCGAAGGTAGTTGCTTAACCAACTGAGCCACCCAGGCGCCCCAAGATCTTTTTATCTTTAAGTAATCTCTACATACAACATGGGGCTCAAAGTCACTACCCTGATATCAAGAGTTGCATGCTTTACTAAGTCAGCTATTGCCCAAATTACCTTTGTTTTTTAATTATCTTTTGAGGAAACGAAGGCATTAATTTGATGAGGTGAGCTTTATTGGGTTTTTTTTTCTTTTATGCTGTATGATTTTAAGTTCTCTCTAAGAAGTCTGTGACCACTCCAAGGTCACCAAGATTTTCTCCTTTGTTTTGTTCTAGAAGGTTTAGGGTTTTAGGTTTAACATTCAATTCTGTGATCCTTTTTGAGTTAATTTTTGTGTATACGAATTCATTTTTTTCCCCTATGGAAATCTAATTTTTCTAGCACTATGTGTTCAAAAGACTTTCCTTTCTGTATTGTATATGTGCGGGTCTATTTCTGGGCTTTTTGCTCTGTTCTCTTGAGGTGTTTGTCTAAACTTATAATAGTACCACAGTCTTGATTACTGTAGCTTTATAGGAAATCTTGGTATCAACTCCTGTAAGTCTTCCAGTTTTGTTCTTCTTTTTTTTTTTTCTTTTTTTTTAAAAGATTTTTATTCATTTGACAGACAGAAACACAGCCAGAGAGGGAACACAGCAGGGGGAGTGAGAAAGGGAGAAAGCAGGCTTCCTGCCGAGCAGGGAGCCTGATGTGGGACTCGATCCCGGGTCTCCGGGATCATGACCTGAGCCGAAGGCAGTCGCTTAACCAACTGAGCCACCCAGGCGCCCCTAGTTTTGTTCTTCTTTATTAAAATTGTTTTGACTGTTCTAAGTCCTTTGTGTTTTTATGTGCATTTTAAAATCATCTTGTCAGTTTCTACAGAAAAAAAAAGTATCAGAATCTTGATTGGGATTTGATTGGGAATCTATAGATCAATATGGGGGAAATTGTATTAGCCATAGTGATTCTTCTAATACTTATACGTGATATATCTTTTCAGTATTTGAACATATTTAGTGTAGAGGTCATATGCATATCTTGTTAAATTTATCCTTAAGTATTAATTTCCAAATTTTTTTTCAAATTATTATTTTTGTGTGAGAGAGAGAGTGCGAGTGCATGAAGGTGAGGCAGAGGGAGAAGCAGACTTCCCACTGAGTGGGAGCCCTACGTGGGACTTGATCCTAGGCCCTGGGATCATGACCTGAGCCGAAGGCAGATGTTTAATGGATTGAGCCACCCAGGCACCCCCAGTTGTTTTTTCCTAACATATAGACTTATAGGTGACCTTTCTGACATTGCACATGGTAACATTTTACTTCTTTTTTATTTTCCATTATTCTCAAATTGCTCTGTCCAGTATGGTAGCCACTATCTCAATGTGACAATTGAATAGTTAAAGTGTGGGTAGTTCTTGAGAGGGACTATAAATGCAAAATACAGAAGATTATAAAATATTTCATTAGTAATCTTATTTATTTACTTATTTATTTAAGGATTTTATTTATTTCTTTGAGAGAGAGAGAGAGCATGAGATGGGAGAGATCATAGGGAGAAGCAGACTCCCCATGGGGCAGGGAGCCTGATGCAAGACTTGATCCCGGGACACCAGGATCATGACCTGAGCCGAGGGCAGTTGCTTAACCAACTGAGCCACCCAGGCGCCCCTTCATTAGTAACTAATTATAGGTTAATTACATGAAATATAGTATTTGAAATATAGTATTTTAGACCTCTTGGGTTAAAATAAGTTATCCTGAAGTATTTTCACTTGCTTTATAATAATATGGAAATTAAAAATTAAAAATTTTTGGTTTGCATTTGTGGCTTGTATATTTCTGGTGGACCACACTCTTCCAAACTATTACTAACTTCAAAAAATTATTTATTTGTAGATGAAGAAAAGAGTCCAGAACAAATCTTGCAAGATAAGCAAATTGAAGCGTATGTCATATCTTTAAATTTTGTGTTTTTTACTAAGATTTTTGTTTTAAGATTTTATTTATTTATTTGAGAGAGAGAGAGTGAGAGATAGTATGAGAGGGGAGAAGGTCAGAGGGAGAAGCAGACTCCCCATGGAGCTGGGAGCCCAACATGGGACTCGATCCTGGGATTCCAGGATCATGACCTGAGTTGAAGGCAGTGGCTTAACCAACTGAGCCACCCAGGTGTCCTACTAAGATTTGAATTTTTTTTTTTTTTAAGATTTTATTTATTTAGTTGACAGAGGAGAGATCACAAGTAGGCAGAGAGGCAGGCTGAGAGAGAGGAGGAAGCAGGCTCCCTGCTGAGCAGAGAGCCCGATATGGGCCTCGATCCCAGGACTCTGAGATCATGACCTGAGATGAAGGCAGAGGCTTTAACCCACTGAGCCACCCAGGTGCCCTAAGATTTGATATTTTTACCCATCTTACTTATTACTTACTTATTATTACCCATTATCTTCCTTTTTCCTTTTTTTTTATTTTCTAACTAACTTTTCATGATTGTACTGAGCAGTTGTTGATATGGGAGATGGACTTAATATGTACATCAGTGATCACATTAGCACTTTTTGCATTCCCCTTCACAAAATAATTATTTGAGTATCTCGAAGGCATCTGTTTACCAAATCTAGAAATGCCTCAGTGTGGGGGAACCTGCAGCATAATTTTATCTAGTTAGGGTCATTTTACTTTTTTTTTTTTTTAAGATTTTATTTATTTATTTGACAGAGAGATCACAAATAGGCAGAGAGCCAGGCAGAGAGGGGAAAGCGGGCTACCCACCAAGCAGAGAGCCTGATGCAGGACTCGATCTCAAGTCCCTGAGATCATGACCTGAGCTGAAGTCAGAGACTCAACAGTCTGAGCCACCCAGGCGCCCCAGGGTCATTTTACTTTTTTTAAAGGTTTACTTTATATATTTCTTGATATTCAGTGAATTTTCTTGATATTGCTGAATTTTTTTTCTTTATGCTTCTTTGATAGTAAAATTGAAGACCTGGAAAATGAAATTGAAGAGGTGAAAATTGCTTTTGAAATGAAAAAACTTGCATTAGACAGGTAATTATTATAGTCTAGGTGTAAGCATTGCGAACTCAATGCAAAATGGGTATGATTTCAGGTGGAGGGAATATTTTAATTAGTCTAAATGGTTAATCAAGTGATAATGATCATTACATAATAGTTACACAAATTTTGAGCCCTGAGAGAAAAGTTACATCATTCATTAATACCTTCATTTGAGTAGTTACATAAGATTGACTTGATAAGAAAATGTCAGTCAAGGAAATAGAAGGGTGGGCTTAAATCCCTTAAATTTCAAAGGATTACATGGATTCAATTACTACAGTAACTATTAATCAAGTAAAAGTATTGTCATTAAGTTTAAATATATATATGTGTATGCGTGTATATATACATATACTTTTTTATGGTTTTATTGTTTTTTGTTATTTTTTAAAGATTTTATTTATTTATTTGACAGAGAGAGATCACAAGTAGGCAAAGAGGCAGGCAGAGAGAGAGGAGGAAGCAGGCTACCTGCTGAGTAGAGAGCCCGACGCGGGCCTCGATCCCAGGACCCTGAGATCATGACCTGAGCCGAAGACAGAGGCTTTAAACCACTGAGCCACCCAGGCGCCCTCGTTTATTTTTAAGTGAAACACCAACATGGGACTTGAATTCACAACCCCTCTATCAGGAGTCTCATGCTCTACTGACTGAGCCAGCCACGCACCCCTAAATATATTTTAAGATAGGTTTTTTCATCCATGTTTTAAAATTAATTTGAAAAAATATTTGAATGCTTACTATGTCTTAAGCTTTGTGGTAGGTGTTGGTATACAGCTGTTAATAAGACAAACATGATCTCTTATAGACCTGTGATCTGAATTAATAATCTCAATTTAAGTGAATGACTTAAAATTACTTCCTTGTGTTTTGACCTTCTTAGATGAATTTTTTATACATTTAATTGAAAAGTAGCTAACGTCCGTCCTCTTCATTGCTTCTAGTAGTGAACATGTTTCCCTATCTATTCTCATAAGCTGGCTCATTATATAGATTATATGTATTTTTTATTCATTCATTTTAAGTAAGCTCTTTGCCCTACCTGGGGCTTGAACTCATGACTGTGAGATCAAGTGTTGCATGCTCTACAGAGTGAACCAGCAGGTGCCATAGATCATATTTTTTAAGATGACTTCAGAGCTATTAAGAGATCTCATTTTAATGAATTGAATTTTTTTGTGTGACAAAGAGGCAGAAATGACTGTAATATTGCTAATTGATTGCCTTTTCATTATTACTTATTTATTAGCTGTGTATTAAAATTTAAAAGTAATTTATGCAATTCATTTGTGTGATTGCGTATTTTAAAGTTTACATTCAAAAAAAAAAATAAATAAAGTTTACATTCAGGTATGGCTTTGTATTCCCTACCTCCATGTTAGGCCTATGCTGATCTCTGTAGTGCCTTAATGCTTCCTCCTGGCCCTGCAGCAAAGTGGATGGCTTGGAGAAAGCTCAGGCTGATTTCAAGTCTCATCGGTCGCTTAGCCTGGCAGTGTACAACCACATGCAGCAGCCTTTTCCATCTTGTTATTTTCCATTTCAGTGACTTATTTATCAAAGTGCTTCCCATACAATAGTGTTTATTAACTTACTTATGGTTTAGGTTACATTTCAAGAAAAATCAATCTTTAAGTTGTATGTATACATTTTTTTTTCGATGTACCTCAAATGTTATCCATGTTTTATAATGCCAGCTGTTTTCCTTGCATTTTAGGGTGCAACTTTCGACTGCACTTAAAAAAAACCTGGAGAAAATTAACCCCAAGACTAGGTACATTTGTTTTTTTCTTTTCTCCTTTTTTCTGAATTTGTTAAGGTTAAGAATAAGAAGGAAGATCTGGATAATGACTTTAGTTTTCTGAATTTTTTTTTAAAGGATTTTATTTATTTGACAGGGAGAAACACAGCGAGAGAGGCAACACAAGCGTGGGGGGTGAGAGAGGGAGAAGCAGGCTTCCTGCTGAGCAGGGAGCCGGCTGCGGAACTCGATCCTGGAACTCCGGGATCATGACCTGAGCCTAAGGCAGACAGTTAACGATTGAGGCACCCAGGTGCCCCTGAATTTTTTTTTTAATTGCTGTCAGTGCCAACCACCTTTATCTGGGTATTAAAAAAAAAAATGACAGAATTTTTGTGAGCCTTTTCAACAGTAATTTTTACGGTCCTACTGACATCTTGTTTGGATTGCAACACTAGGCAGCAATGGAGATTTTTAGCCAGACAGTCTGAAAAGTTTGAAGGAAGGCTTTGAATGTTTACTTTTATTCACTTTTTTTTGTATTCAGTATTATCATTATCATCAGTATTATCATACTGATAGGATATCAGTAATATACTATATTCAGTATACTATATTATTCAGTATTTACTATAAAACAGCGATAGAGCAATCTCATTTATCCAGTAACCCAGGAATTGGGTGATTGAGATGGGAATTATATGCCTCATTTTTCACTGGCAGAAATGAGCTTGTACATGTTAAACTATGTGCCAAGGAATATAAAGTTAAAACTCTAGCAGTCAGGGTTCTATATAATCTGGTCCTTTGTGTCTTGCCTCAGGGGCCTTACCTCTGCTCTTATCTCTCAAAGCTCTAAAAAAACCTTGTGATAAAAGATCCCCTATCCTCAGTGCTAGAAAAGTGTTAAGGTGCATTTGGGCACTTCTCATTTCTGGGTGTCTTAGTTCAGACTGATAATGTATTCTCCCCATGTTCCATTTAACTCTAGGATTACATAAATCCTAAAATATGAATTTAGGCCCTCTAAGGATTGCTCCTCCATAAAGGAGAGCTATAAACATTTTTCCCCCCAAGATTTTATTTATTTGAGAGAGGGAGAGCACAAGCAGAGGGAGCTGCACGCAAGGGGAGAAGCAGGCTTCCCTGCTGAGTAAGGCGCCCCATGCAGGACTTGATCCCAGAGCCCTGGGATCATGATGTGAGCCAAAGGCAGATGCTTAACTGACTGAGCCATGCAGGCATCCCGAGCTTTAAACATTCTTTTTTTTTTTTTTTTTTTTTTAAAGATTTTATTTATTTGACAGAGAGAAACACAGCCAGAGAGGGAACACAAGCAGGGGGACTGAGAGAGGGAGAGGCAGGCTTCTCGCCGAGCAGGGAGCCCCATGCGGGACTCGATCCTGAGTCTCCGGGATCATGAACTGAGCCGAAGGCAGTCGCTTAACCAACTGAGCCACCCAGGCGCCCCCGAACTTTAAACATTCTTCGGTTAAAGGGTACAGGACAAATTGACCCCCAAGGAGGACAGAAAGGCTAAATAGCCTGAGGTACCTTTAGCAACTTTTAAAGTTTACAAACCAGTATACTGTAACTAGTAGAAAATGAGTTTAGCTTTCCCAGGGCTATGCAAAGATTCACATTTTCAGCTCCTCAGCAAACTCTTCCATGCAGTGTTTCTCATGCCTGGCTGATATCAGCATAATTAGTATTATCACAGTGATCACATTGCTGGTCCCACTCCAAACCTATTGACTTAATCTCTGAGTCTAAATGGGCATGATGGAGGTTATGTGGTGATCCTCATTAAACATCCTCCCAAGGGATTGTGGCATTTAGAAGTATAAGGACCATTGTTCTTACCCAGTCTTATTTTATTCTCTTTGGCTCCATCTATACCAAGCTGGGTAATCTAGGTAATTACTTCATGTACTTTTAAGATTCAGGAGTTTCCCTTGTTCTACTCGGTGCACAACTCTTTCATTACTGGTTGTGATAAAACCATATATAGTTGTGGTTTCATTTTTCTCTTTCAGCAGATATTTTCCTCTTGGTGTTTTACTTTGCTTTATATTCCTGGTCCCTACACAGATCTTAGCATTTAGTAGTAGGTACTTAGAAATATTTATTGAAGACATGAGGTTAAGAAGCAGCTTCAAAAAAAAGAAGCAGCTTCAATATTCATTGAAACTGTTCTCTATAAAAAAAAAAGAAAAGAAACTGTTCTCTGTGATGCTATAATAGTGAATACGTGTGTTTATATGTTTGTCAAATCCATAGACTGTACACTACCAACAGTGAACCCTAATGTAAATTATGGGCTTTGGATGATAATGATATGTTAAATATAGATTGATCATTTATGATGAGTGGACCTTTCTGGTAGAGGATGTTGATAGTTGAGGAGGCTGCATGTGATGGGGGACAGGGATATATGGGCTTACCTTGCATTTCAGTTTTGCTGTGAACCTAAAATTACTCTAAAAAATAAAATCTATTTTTTTTAAAGATTTTATTTTTTTGACACAGAGAGAGATAGTGAGAGAGGGAACACAAGCAGAGGGAGTGGGAGAGGGAGAAGCAGGCTTCCCGTGAAGCAGGGTGCCTGATGCGGGGCTAGATCCCTGGACCCTGTGATCATGACCTGAGCTGAAGCAGACACTTAACAACTGAGTCACCTAGGCAAAAAGCAGCTCATAAATAAATAAATAAATAAATCTTAAAAAAAAAAAAAAAAAGCATCTCATTAACATGTTATTAGGGCTTTTTCTCCAAAATGGGAGATTTTTAGAAATGATCCTACATGCTTAAGTTTCATATTTTTGTTGTCTGTGACTTTCTGTTGAAGTATAAATAAATTTTATGAAAGGAAATACATAGTAATTGATTTTGTTCATTAATAATATTATTTTTAATTAAGGTTAACAAATTATTGTTTTATTCCTTTTCAGTGTGCTCATGGATAACATGAAACATATCTTAAAGCTAAACAAATTAATAATGAAATCACAACAGGTAATTGCACATTGGGCTGCTTATGCATTATCATGATATCAGTAACTTGTTGCTGGCGACTATATTATGTATGATTATATAAGATTACCCAAAGGTTACTTGTTATTTCTGTCTTTTATGGCTAATTATTTACTTAAAATTTAAGCTACTGTTCTTTTTCTTTTTTGGTATGGAAATAAAGGGATTGAAAACTGGAGGTTTGGAAAACATGGCATAATAGGTAAAATTAAGTTTGAAGTATAGGTTTATTTTTAGGTAACGCACCTTAATCTTTTTATTTTTAATAACAGGAATCTTGGGATTTGGAGGAAAAACTGCTTGATGTTAGAAAGAAGAGATTACGTATGTAGAAGTTTTTTGTTTTGTTTTTTGTAGAAAACATTTTCACTTACTGGGGAGATTGATAAGGCCAGTTACCTCAGCCATTGAGAAATTTCTTAATTTTCAGATTTTCTTAAAATTTTGCACATGGCATTTTTAAAAGTAGTAGTTGAAATGTATTTGCTTGATTCATTTTTGTTGTTTTAGAACTTTAAATCATAAAATTAATATATTCTCAGGGAGGAAAAGATCAAATGATACAGAAAAATATAATGTGAAAGCCATACCTCCTTCCTATGAGGCTACAGTTAGACATATATCATTCCAGTACTTTTTCCATGTCCCTATAAACATATTTATGCATACATATTTTTGTTTTATTTTTAATTAACATATAATGTATTTTTTGTTTTAGGGATACAGGCCTGTGATTCGTCAGTGTTATACAATTCACAACATTCACCATAGCACATGCCCTCCCCAGTGCCCATCCCTCAGTCGCTCCAACCCTCCAACCCCCTCTCCCCTTCAGCAACCCTCAGTTTATTTCCTCAGATTGAGAGTCTCTTATGGTTTGTCTCCCTCTCTGATTTTGTCTTGTTTTGTTTTTTCCTCTCTTCCCCTATGATCTTCTGCCTTGTTTCTCAGATTTCACATATCAGTGAGATTATATGATAGTTGTCTTTCTCTGATTGACTTATTTCACTTAGCATAATACCCTTTAGTTCCATCCATGTCACGGCAAATGGCAAGATTTCTTTTTTTGATGACTGCATAATATTCCATTGTGTATCTGTATCCCATCTTCTTTTTTTAAGATTTTATTTATTTATTTGACAGAGAGAAACAGCCAGAGAGGGAACACAAGCAGGGGGAGTGAGAGAGGGTGAAGCAGACTTCCCACTGAGCAGGGAGCCCGATGTGGGGCTCAATCCCGGGACACTGGGATCATGACCCGAGCCGAAGGCAGTCACCCAACCAACTGAGCCACCCAGGCACCCTATACCCTATCTTCCTTATCCATTCATCTGTTGATGGACATCTAGGCTCTTTCCATAGTTTGGCTATTGTGGACATTGTGGCTATAAACATTTGGGCACAGGGTGTCCCTTCCGGTCATTTGTATCTTTGGGCGAAATACCCACTAGGGCAATTGCTGGGTCATAGGGTAGCTATATTTTCAACTTTTGATCAACCTCCATACTGCTTTCCAGAGTGGCTGCACCAGCTTCCTTTCCCACCAAGAGTGTAAAGGGTTCCCTTTTCTCTGCATCCTCACCAACATCTGTCATTTCCTGACTTGTTCATTTTAGCCATTCTGGCTGGTGTGAGTTGATATCTCATTGAGGTTATGATTTGTATTTCCCTCTTGCTGAGGGATGTTGAACGCTTTTTCATGTGTCTATTGGCCATTTGGATGTCTTCTTTATACATACATAATTTTATTTTTTATTTTTTTTTAAATATTTTATTTATTTGACAGAGAGAAGCACAGCCAGAGAGGGAACACAAGCAGGGGGACAGAGAGAGGGCGAAGCAGGCTTCCTGCCGAGCAGGGAGCCCGATGTGGGACTCGATCCCGGGTCTCCGGGATCATGACCTGAGCCGAAAGCAGTTGCTTAACCAACTGAGCCACCCAGGAGCCCCTACATACATAATTTTAAATTATCATTTGATGCATATGATTCTACAGCTTTTTAACTTAATGAACATGAGATGTCTTTTTGCATTGAAATTACGGAAGTTTGTTTTGTTTTGTTTTGTTTTGTTTTTTAAGATTTTATTTATTTGACAGAGTGAAACACAGCCAGAGAGGGAACACAAGCAGGGGGAGTGAGAGAGGGAGAAGCAGGCTTCCCGCCAAGCAGGGAGCCCGATGTGGGACTCGATCCCGGGTCTCCGGGATCATGCCCTGAGCTGAAGGCAGTCGCTTAACCAACTGAGCCACCCAGGCACCCCCGGAAGTTTTTTTTTAAAGTAATACATGTTTTCAGGAGAATTTGGAAATCAGAAAAGTATTCTTAGGAAAAGTAAAATTTTTTCCATGCTTTTTTTGTTATTGTTAAAGATTTTTATTTTATTCATTTGAGAAAACGCATGCATGTGCAAGAGAGCACAAGCAGGGTGAGGGGCAGAGAGGGGAGCAGGCTCTTTGCTGAGCAGGGTGCCCAATGTGGGGTTGGATCCTGGAACTCCAGGATCATAACCTGAGCTGAAGGCAGCCTTCTAAACAACTGAGCCACCCAGGCGCCACACCCCCCTTTTTAAGATTTTATTTTTTTAATTTATTTAAACGAAAGGAGTGAGCAGGAGCAAGGGAAAGGGTAGAGGGAGAAAGAATCTCTAGCAGACTCCATGCTGGATGGGGAGGCAGGTGCTGGGTTTGATCTCACGATGGTGAGATCATGACTAAAGTAGAAATCAAGTCAGACCCTTACCTGACAGAGCCTCCCGGGGGTGCCTTCAGTGCTTATTTCTTACCTAATAAAATTAGGCTTGTTTTATTCTATGTTGTAAACTGCGTTTTCATTTAATAGTGTAGGCATGATTTATTGTTTTTAAATATTACACAGATTTGCCTGTTTATAAGTAATCTCAGGGTCAGAAGTAGTTCCATCATCTGATCAAATCAGCCTTTGGATGTTTAATGATTTTCCTTGCATTCCAACTTCTTTTTGATCCATTAATATCAAGGAACCAAGCTCCTGGGACACATCTATTTGTTTTGAAATAATTTAATTCTTAGAACCTTTCAGAAACTACAGGAAATGGTTGATGTGTTTACCCCTGGAGAAGATAATCTCAACTGAAAATTTATCTTGTTTTGTCATTTTTGTCAATAAGGGAGGAAAAGGTATTTCCTTACATATATCTTCTGCCTTTCTTTTGGCAACTCTGAGGAAGTCCTCTTTAACATGGTGTCACTTCAAACATAAGTAGACAGCTGTCATTATCATATGTACATACCCTGAACATTTTATGCAGGGCATTGCTAAGGATAAAGTTAAAATACTGGTATTTTTCATCATGAAAGTCATTTTCAGATCGAAATGGAATTGCAACTTAAAATGATGCTTATTAAATATTTTCTCTTGACTGATATAGTCAGGAAATGTTCTGCTTCACAGATTTTCAGATTCTTATTTATAGGAGTTGTTGAATAAAGTTTTGTGTTTTTTTTAACCTAATAGAATTCAAACAAGCTTCAGAAAGTAAGCTTTTAGAAATACAGACTGAAAAGAACAAACAGAAAGATGATTTGGCCCTTATAGAAAATTCGGACAAGATAAAGACCATACAACAAAACCTCCAGATGGAGATACAGATTACTACAGTTATTCAACATGTGTTTCAGGTAACATTTATATAAAGAAAGTAAATGAAGAACTTTTTAAAATGATTAGTTCTGTTACTTTCAGATTTGCTTTCAGTTAGTTTTAATCCTAAAAATAACATGAATTCAATATTAAATATTAGTCTGTTTACAATTATATTTGGAGTTCGTGTCTATTTAATGTTTAAGGCTTTGACTTTTCATTGTGGTTAGATCTTCGGCATTTATAACTGGAATGATTTTAGCAGCTTTGTGGAGACAGACAGGTATAATGGTGGAGAGCATTAGAACTTAAACTGGGGAAATAGGGGAAATTATGGATGGGGGTAATGGGATCTAGAATTAAGATCCATACTGCAACTTAAAATTTGAGAATCTTGAGCAAATTATTTAAGTTTTCTAAACATCAGTTTCCCTGTTTAGAAAGAAGGCTTGTAAAAATCTTATTTAGCATAATGTCTGGCCCAAGTAAATTCTCCATAAATATTGTTAATTGTTAACATATTACCTCTTAAATTTTATGTGTTCCTTTATTCTGGGGGTTTTCATTACTCTTTGGAATTATAAAATGTCTTAAACTGTTGAAGTGAAATCCTTAAATTATCAGATTTCAGTTTGGAAGATACACAGGTAAAACTGCCCATTATGTGTAAAGCAAATATCTATCAATCTATCTATTTATTTATTTATTTATCTATCTATCTATTTATTTATTTATTAAAGATTTTTATTTATTTGACAAATACACAGCCAGAGAGGGAACACAAGCAGGAGGAGTGAGAGAGGGAGAAGCAGGCTTCCCGCCGAGCAGGGAGCCCGATGTGGGGCTGGATCCTGGGTCTCTAGGATCATGACCTGAGCTGAAGGCAGTCACTTAACCAACTGAGCCACCCAGGCGCCCCAAATAAATAAAATCTTTAAAAAAAAAACAACAAAACACTCTTAATAAAAAAAAGAGAGAGAGAGAAGGCAAGCAGTGGGGAGGGAGTAGTGGGGGGGGAATCTCAAGCACACTGCACACTGCACACTGTGCACAGAGCCATTGTGGGCTCAATCTCATGACTCTGAGATCATGCCCTGAGCCAAAACAAAGAATCAGCCGCTTAACCCTCTGAGCCATCCAGATGCTCCTCTTCATTAGGTTTTTTTTTTCTTTTTTTAAGATTTTATTTATTTATTTGACAGAGAGAGAGAGAGAGACAGCCAGAGTAGGTGCAGTGTTAGAGGGAAAAGCAGGCTTCCTGCAAAGCAGGGAGCCCAATGTGGTTCTTGATCCTAGGACCCTGGGATCATGACCTGAGCTGAATGCAGACGCTTAGCAAGTAAGCTACCCAGGCGCCCCTCTTCATCAGGTCTTAAACCTACCTTGTAGTAGCAGTGAGTTACTCTCTTAGGAGTAAGGAATTCCCTTAGACTAACCTTCTTGTGGAGGATTGCATTTAAGTAAGGATCATATTAATTGTCTTTGGCATACTTTGCTTCTTACTACTTTGAGATTTCTCTTTTTTTGTCTTTCTTAGCTTTTATTCATTTCCTCTTAGTGTTTATTTTGATTTAATGAAATAACTGCTTTGTTAAGGAGAACATAGGATTGGCTGCATTAGGAGCTCCTGCCCCTAATGGGTTCAGTCATACTCGAATGCTTACTTCCCCTTGCATTTGTAAATTTAATTGGATTTATATACACCAGCCCTATAGCAAGAATGTGTCTTGTGTAGGGCAAATTTTTAAATATTTTTTCATAACAATATAACACTTAAATTCTAAAATCTATTTGAACAGAATTTGGATTAGTAACTTGGTATCATTGAGCCATAGTTTTTCTTTTTAAATAAATAAGGCATAATGTTTATGCTTAAACTGTTTTTCACTGTAGAAGTGAAAATGGCTGAACCACAGCTGCAGTCTTTTTCCTTTAATCTAGAATACCATTGCAAAAATCCCTAATAGGTAAAAGCTGTCTCCAAAAATTGATGAAGCCAAAAAAATTGTTGTAAACATTGTGAATATTCCTTTGCATTATGGGAATTAAAGTTGAACCCTTACTGAAGGTGGAAATGAGGATACAAGAATGTATTTTTCTTTTCTTTAATAGATTTTATTTATTCATTTATTTGAAAGAGAGAGTGAATGTGCACGAGTAGGAGGAGGGAGCAGAGGGAAAAGGAGAGAGAATCTGAAGCAGCAAACTGTGCTCTGAGGGAGTGCAGCTGTTGGGGGGAGTGGGGGGGGGAGGGCACAGACTCTATCTCAATCCTGCCAGATCAGGACCTGAGCCAAAACCAAGAGTTGGACCTTTAACTGACTGAGCCACCCAGGTGCCCCTCAATAATGTATTTTTTATAGAGTAGATTCCCACACCTAGTTTAGTAAGTATTTGATAAGATTAGTGAAAGGGGTGAGGGGCACCTGCGTGTCTCAGTTGGGTAAGTGTCTGTCTTCAGTTCAGGTCATGATCCCAGGGTCCTAGCATCAAGCCTACCCCAGTTAGGACTCCCTGCTAAGCTGGGAGCCTTCTCCCTCTCCTTCTGTTCCTCCTCTCTGCTCGTGCTCTCTCTTTCCCTTTCTCTCTCAAATAAATAAATAAAATCTTAAAAAAAAAAAAGTAGTGAAATGATTTTTTAAAATCTTATTAAATTTGTAATCATACTTACAACTTTAATATAAAATTGTTTCTTTTCTTATTATAGAACCTCATTTTAGGAAGTAAAGCCAATTGGGCAGAGGATTCAGCCTTCAAGGAAATTGTTCTACAGCTTGAGAAGAATCTCACCATGATCTAATAAGAATTCTATTTCATAAAAAAAAAAAAAAAATTCTGTTTCATCATTTTTTGTTTCAGTCTTTGGTATGTCATTTGAGTAGCAAATTTCAAGTAAAATTTTTATTTAGTGTTTAAAGTGACTGGCATTCTCTAAAAGAATCTGAAAAACAGCCTGACAAGGGTCCCAAAAGACATTTACTCTAGCTTTCCACTGAACGTGAACATTTTTTCTGTAACATTCCTGGCAGTCCCAACTCTCATTTGGAATACTTTTTTTTTTCTCTTATTTTCTTTCTTCCTTTTTTTATTCCGTGTAGTTTCAAGTTTTTATTTAAATTCCAGTTAGTTAACATACAGTGTAATATTAGTTTCAGGAGTAGCATTTAGTGATTCATCACTTACATTTGACACCCGCATGCTAATCACAAGAGGCCTCCTTAATATCCATCACCCATTTAACGCATACCTCCAACTCCCATTATTTGGAATACATTTGTCAACTAAAATAGTAGAAAAATTAGAAAAGGATATCCATACCTTGATGTTTTTTCAACTATCAGTTGTATTTTATTGAAATAAATCTCATTTTAATTCTATCTCACCATAGATTTTTTTTTTGCGTCTTTTTAAAAATACAGATATATAATTGACAGAGCATTGTATAAATTGAAGGTGTACAATGGGTTGATTTGATCACCATGGCATTACCTCACATCTCCATCATGTCACATAATTATTTCTTGTTTTTTTCTTAAGATTTTATTTATTTATTTGACAGAGAGATCACAAGTAGGCAGAGAGGCAGGCAGAGAGAGAGAAGGAAGCAGGCCCCTTGCTAAGCGGAAGAGCCTGATGTGGGCCACAATCCCAGGACCCTGAGATCATGACCTGAGCCGAAGGCAGAGGCTTTAACCCACTGAGCCACCCAGGCGCACAATTATTTCTTTTTTGTACTGAGAACTTTTAAGATCTTAACAACTTTGAAATATATAATAAGGTATTGTTACTATAATCCTTATGCTGTGTATTCAATCTCCAGAAACATGCTCATCTTCTAACTGCATTTTTGTATTCTGTAACCAACATCTCCCCAAGTCCCCCACACCCCATCCTTATCTTTATTTATTTGTTTATTTACTTTCCCATCCACAACTTTATTTTTTAAATTTTTTTAAGATTATATTTATTTATTAGAGAGAGAGAGAGAGAGAGAGCCCAAGCAGGGGGAGTGGCAGGCAGAGGGAGAAGCAGGCTCCCTGCTGAGCAAGGAGCCAGATGTGGAACTCCATCCCAGGACCCTGGGATCATGACCTGAGCTGAAGGCAGATACTTAACCAACTGAGCCACCCAGGCATCCTCAGGAGTTTCAAATTTTTTTATGAAAAAAATTCATAAGTTCTACTAGGTATTTTATTTTTTAATTTATTTTTAAAGGTTTTACTTATTCATTTGTCAGAGAGAGAAAGCTCAAGCATAGGGAGTGGCAGGCAGAGGGACAAGCAGCCTCCCTGCTGAGCAAGGAGTCAGCTGTGGGACTCAATTCCAGGACCCCAGGGTCATGATCTGAGCCAAAGGCACGTGCTTAACCATCTGAGCCACGCAGGTGCCCCTGTACTAGGTACTTTATATTGCATCTAATTAGGAGGCTGTCAATATGGTGAGTTTGGCCTAAAAGTCTACAGCCAATGTCAGAACAGGAACATGGAACAAGAAAGGAGTTAAAGGCCAGGTAGATAAGAGACATTTAAGTATACATAATACAAGAAGTAGAATCAGTTGGTATACTCTAGGTCCATGAAAATAGCCAAATAATAGTATTGAGGGTATAAACAAAAATCACAGGACCTGAGTGGGGTCAGTAATCTTTTTTTTTTTTTTTTAACGATTTTATTTATTTGATAGAAACACAGCCAGAGAGGGAACACAAACAGGGGGAGTGAGAGAGAGAGAAGGAGGCTTCCCGCTGGGCAGGGAGCCCGATATGGGGCTAGATCCTGGGTCTCCAGGATCATGACCTGAGCTGAAGGCAGTCACTTAACCAACTGAGCCACCCAAGTGCCTCATGGGGTCAGTAATCAAATGATCTGATGACATATCTGATGGCGACTGATAGAAACTGAACAGCAGTAGGAATAGAAGACATGATTTGGGGGTTGAGGCAATTTGCTACTTCCACATTAACTACTTTTATCAGCTTCATCCTAGAGAGGATTAATTTATAAGAGCTGGATGAGAATTCTGTGAGTATAAATATCAACACTTAGAAATGAATCCACAAGTAGGAAAAGTCATATTTTCCTGGCTAACTCCACAAAAGAATTTGCAGTCCAGTAATTTGCACTGCAGTTGACATTTTCTGAAATTTATCATAAGATATTCTCAGGAGACTTCTTTCTGTTTGAGGACTTGGAAAGTTTTGTTTTGTCTTGTCTTTTCTTTTTTAAATTTTATTTATTTTGGAGAGACACTGCATGTGGACGTTGGGAGGGAGAGGGGCAAGCTGACTGTGCTAAGCATGGAGCCAGATGTGAGACTTGATCCCACAATACCAAGATCATGACCTAAGTCAAAATCAGGAGTCCAAAGTTTAACTGACTGAGCCACCCAGATGCCCCTGGAAAGTTTGTTTGTTTAAATATTTTATTTATTTGACAGAGGTACAGCTAGAGAGGGAACACAAGCACGAGGAGTGGGAGAGAGAAGTAGGCTTCCCACTGAGCAGGAAGCCCGATGCAGGACTCGATCCCAGGACCCTGGGATCATGACCTGAGCTGAAGGCAGACACTTAAGGACTGAGCCACCCAAGTGCCCCTGGAAAGTTTATTTTTTAGTAAAATCTCTAAATCTAAATCTTTGTCCATATTCATGTCTTTTTTTTCCATATTCATCTTAAGTATAATCATAAAGGAAAGTGAAAAACATTTATTTAGAAATATAACCAAGAAAGTCTGTGTCTTTTTTTTTTTTTTAAGATTTTATTTATTTGACAGAGAGAAACAGCCAGAGAGGGAACATAAGCAGGGGGAGTGAGAGAGGGAGAAACAGGCTTCCTGCCGAGCAGGGAGCCTGATGTGGGACTCGACCCGGGTCTCTGGGATCATGATCTGAGCTGAAGGCAGTCGCTTAACCAACTGAGCCACCCAGGTGCCCCAAGTCTGTGTCTTTTAAATGACCTTAGAATGAAAATCTAGGGGGCATCTGGGTGGCTCAATTGGTTAGGATGAACCCCACATCAGAGCCTGCTTCTCCTCTCTCTGCATGCCACTCCCTCTGCTTGTGCTCTGCCAAAAAAATAAATAAATAAAATCTTCTTAAAAAACAGAATGA
>PITA01006241.1:61221-102158 GCA_004023965.1 Spilogale gracilis
TCAGTTGGTTGAGCGACTGCCTTCGGCTCAGGTCATGATCCCGGAGACCCGGGATCGAGTCCCACATCGGGCTCCCTGCTCCGCGGGAAGCCTGCTTCTCCCTCTCTCACTCCCCCTGCTTGTGTTCCCTCTCTGGCTGTGTTTCTCTCTGTCAAATAAATAAATAAAATCTTTAAAAAAAAAAAAAAAAAAAAAAAAACAGAATGACAATCTAATACTGTAGATATTCGCATAGAAACTTGCTGTTTGTGTGTAAATGAAAAGTCTTTGTACTAGAAATCTAAGCTTCTGCTGCTTTTGAGCTTTTTTTCCTATCTGTATTGAGGTCATAGACAAATAAAATTGTAAGATATTTAAAGTGTGCAACTTCATTTGGCGTATGTGTACATTGTGAAGAGATTCCCACACTTCAGTTAACACATCACCTCATAAGTTAACACATCACCTCACTTTTGCCTTTGTGTGTGTGTGTGTGAGAGAGATAGAGAACATTTAATTTCTCAGCTAATTTCAGTTATACAATATAGTGTTAACTACAGTCACCACTTTTGAACTTTAAGAACACATTATCTGGTTTCAGCAGTGGTGACTTAAAACGATTTTTTTTTTTTAAGTTTTATTTGACAGAGAAACACAGCTAGAGAGGGAACATAAGCAGGAAGAGTGAGAGAGGAGAAGCAGGCTTCCACCCAAGCAGGGAGCCCGATGCGGGGCTCAATCCCAGGATCATGACCTGAGCTGAAGGCAGTCCATTAATCAACTGAGCCACCCAGGTGCCCCAAGCAATTTTTTGAATAGACTTTATTCTTTTTTTTTTTTAAATATTTTTATTTATTTGACAGAGAGAAACACAGCCAGAGAGGAAACACAAGCAGCAGGAGTGAGAGAGGGAGAAGCAGGCTTCCCACCAAACAGGGAGCCCGATGTGGGGCTCGATCCCCGGTCTCCAGGATCATGACCTGAACCGAAGGCAGTTGCCCAACCAACTGAGCCACCCAGGCGCCCCTAGTCTTTATTCTTTAGAGCAGTTTTGGGTTCACAGCAAAATTGCAGAAAGTTTTGAGTTCCCATAAATTTACTGCTCCTACACATTAACAGCTGTGTAATAGCATTCCCTATATTTGTTATAATTGAACCTATATTAATATGTCATTATTACATTTATTCCATAAAATGTGTACACATATCTACATTATAGTATCATATAGAATAGTTGCACTGTCCTAAAAACCATTATACTCTGCCTTTGTGTCCCTGACAATCACTCCCTCCATAATTTTGCCTTTTCCATAATGTCATATAGTTGGAGTCAATCATTATGTAAGTTTTTCAGATACCACCTTTTACTCCTACCAAGGATGTGTTTGCCTTTGACTGTAACCTCCCCAGGATATAAATTATTTTTGTTGACCTGTTGAATGGGTGAAAATAGTGTTTCAGTGTAATTTTTAATTGTATTAGAAGGTCCCTTTTGGGACACAGGAACATATTTCTAAGAAGCTTCCCAGATTTAGAAGCCACCCATCTAGATCATCAAAACAAACGTGACACTCTACTTACAACACCTTATGGCTACATTACCTACAAAGTAAAGTGGCTGCAATATATCATGTATTAAAAATTATAACAGTATAAACTTTAATATTTGCCACAAAATTTAACAATTTTTGGAGAATGATATAGAATTGTTTTCTTTCCTTCCTTCCTTCCTTCCTTCCTTCCTTCCTTCCTTCCTTCCTTCCTTCCTTCCTTCCTTCCTTCCTTTCATTTTTTTTTTAAAGATTTTATTCTTTTGACAGAGAGAAACAGAGCCAGAGAGGGAAAACAAGCAGGGGGAGTGAGAGGGAGAAGCAGGCTTCCCGCCGAGCAAGAGCCCTATGTGGGACTCGATTCCAGGTCTCCGGGATCATGACCCGAGGGGAAGGCAGTCACCCAACCAACTGAGCCACCCAGGTACCCCGAATTGTTATGTTTCAAAAAGAAAAAAAGATTTTTGAGATCTCTCATATTTTGAGCAGACAGCAGTTTAATATTCAGGACCAAAGATAGACCCTATCAAGTAATGGCAGTGAGAGAATAAGAGGTAACCTACTGTAAACCTGGAATTGAACATTCTCTGAGCCTGCCACTAACTCCCAAGTTTTAACGAGATTGTTCGTTTTAGGAAGCCATATGACTTTGTATTACTTGGTTTCAGGTTAAATTTTGGACTCTTACTTAACTTAGAAACTGGCGATCTGTTGAAGGAAATGGCCCTAACTTACACATAGGCTGATGCGCAAAACAAACCCAATAGCACAGACCTTCGTCTGCAAAACTGAACAATGGGAAACACGTGGGGCAGTTCCTAGGCGGGAAGTGGGGCAGGGCAGGGTCAGGCGCAGAGGGTGGGTTAGCTCCGCAGTGGAGGAGGTTCCGGCCGGATAGCCTGCTCGTCCCTCCTCCGTGACGCCACAGGCAGGGCCCGCCCCCAGCTGCCCGGGCTCCTGTTATCTCTGCGCACTTGCGAGCGCCCCGGAAGCTGCCCCGTCCTGGGGTCATGATGGGCAGCAAGATGGCGTCTGCCAGCCGGGTCGTTCAGGTAAGGAAATTCTGTAGCTTTTTCGCACGGTGGGCGGTACGGACAGTGCTGATTATGGTAAAGGCGCTGAGAAGACAAGGCGGTGGCGGAGGCAGCGCGGTCACCGCGGCCTTGTGTAGCGCCAGCGACGCGGCCCGGGGCTATGTGTAAAAATTGGACCTTGAGCCCATTGGGTCGGGCAGTGACCGGGACTATAGCTGAGGGTTGAAGCCAGGCTGCAGGACTGCAGTTTATCAGCAAGTAGGCAAAGAGCAGCTGCCCGGTCGCGGGACTGTACTCTGCCTGGACCTCCGTAGCCCTCTTAGGACTAGGGAGGCTAGGGTTCCCTGGCAGTAGTCTGGCCAATCGACGTTTAGCGTTGTCTGTGATGTCCCGGATGAGCCAATCGTGAGGAAGGCGGTAACGGCGGGTGGAAGGAAGCGAACCTTGTATCTGACCCAGTGTCCCTTCAAGGTCTTGGGAATGGCGTGAGAACTGGCCCTGCGAACTGCGTTCTCACCCCGGGCCTCTTCTCCCACATTAATCCAAGCGTCTGGTTACTGGCTGGATGGGGGGAATAGGAAAGGGGGGAAAGCTGTTAATTAATGTTTTACATTGCAGATGTTGGTGCTTTCCCAAGCCTTTTGTTGTTGGTTTCCCAAGCCTTTTTTCCCTTGGATTTAGATTGCTGGCTAGAGGAACTTTGTTAATGCACACATCAATTACTAAATCCTGATAGCTTTTGTATTTGCTTCTGACTCTGTGATCACTAAATTAAGTAGGACAGGTAAAGCTGATCTATAAAAGGACACAGTCTGCATATTTGTAGTGGTTTTACAGTCTGTTTTCAGCTCTCAAAGTATATTATTGTGTGATTTTTAACTTTGATATGAGAAGTGTCTTTTCCTTTACACAAATACACTTGTTAAAAAGACTTCTTAAAGTTGCTTCAATTTGAAAGATAAGCTTAGATCCCAGCCTTCGGTCCTGTTGCAAGGAATGATTCTCAGTTATTCAGTGGGTCCATATTGGGCATTAACTAATTAAAGATTAGGACAGGGAGAACCTCTAACAAAGGTTTGGTATCCATAATGTATAACCATACATATCATTATATATAGCTCAATTTATGGGTTAAAAAGTTGAAACTGCACAAAAGAAGATACAAAAATGAGCAATAAGCATGGGAAAAGAAGTTCTACTTCAGTAGTTGTCAGGAAAATACAAATTAAAGCCAGGAAGTACTACTGCATCTAGCAAAGTTACTAAAATTTTAAAAACTGGCAATAACAAGAGATGACATTGTGAAGCACTGGAAACCCACGTTGTTGCTGGTAGGAGTATAAGTCATATAGCCACTTGGGAGATCTGTTTTGTCAGTCTCATAGTTAAACATACCTACCCTGTGACCTAGCAGTTTTACTCCTATACCTAAGAGAAATGAGGGTATGTAAGATATCTACAAAAAGATACAAAAACGACCAAATGGCAAGCATATATATTTGATATATTTGGACTATTGTAAGCAAAAAGATAATTTATCATTTACAAAATCATTTTGAGCGCATGAGACATGGGAGGAGGGTAGGTAGTTGGATTAATTCAGGGTTTGAGATTTACAAGTGGGGTGAATATACACTTCCAGGAAGGAGGTTGAGAATGCTGGTAATAGAATCTGGAATGGTCCCCCTGGGTTCTAGGCTAAAAAGAAAGGAGGTAAAGTCAGGGTTGAACCAGTTGACCGGAAAAAGGAACAATCAAGGAAATGACTGGTTTGGTGAAGCTTATAGTAGGAAGTAACAGAGAAGAGTTATACACTAAAAGGTTTTAGTTGACGTTAGATTTTAGGTTAAGATTTTAGAGACACTACAGCTCTGAACTCAGTGAAGAATTAAAAGAACCTTTCAGAAGTAAATACTGTAGCTCCTTCCTAGGCTACGAGGTTTGGGGTTTCTCCCCTGGTCCAGCCAGGGGAAAAAAAAGGTGGGGTCGAGCAGGATGATGAGTGTCGGCGCCCAAAAACACACCCGAGCCGGGAGGTCTGTCGGAGCAGGATCTCTGTCTTTCTCTGTGTGTCTGTGTCTCTGTCTCTCAGACTCTCAGTCTCATGGCTTTGTCTCTTTGCTCTGCTCTTCCTTCTTTCTCTTTCAGTCTTCCTCTCTCTATATCTCTCTGAGTCTCTGAGTCTCTCTGCAGGCTCTCTTGCTGTTTGCCAGCTCTCCTGCTCTCTCCTCTAAGGCTCTCTTGCTGCTTCCTCGCAGGCCCTCTGCCTTTTTCTCTGTCTCTCAGTCTCTCAGTCGGCTCTCAGTCTCTCTCTGTCTCATGGCTTCATCTCTCTTGACTGTCAAGGGTCCCAGTCTTTTATTATTCCCACTTGAGGAAATTGGGTGGTGCAGTTAAATCTTTAACTGCTTTTGCACCCACCCTAGAGACAGGATTAGTATTGTTACTGCAGGGTACAGAGTGATTGCTTAAACTCACAGAAGTTGAGACCATTGAGGCAGAGGGATCAAAAAATACAGATAAGGGATACAGAGATATGATTAGCGGGAGGACGATTAAATGGAACTATGTCTTGAATAAGCACACCACGGACAAATTGCCCTGACCCACAGGATAAGTGGCTTTTCGGATTCTAGGCGGGGAAAGCCCCTCTGGGCTTTCATTCACATTCACAGGTACCTCCACCAGAATTTCTGGTGGCTTGGGCATGGAGGGAAGGGCGGATCATGCACCATCTCCGACAAAATACTAAAGTAGAAGGAATACAAATGTAAATAGGCAGTTCAGAAGTTTTGTTAAAGGAAATAGTGCATGAAAACAGGAAAAGGAAAAAAAATCACAGAAAAATAAAGGAAAAGATTAGAGGGATTCAGAGAAAGTCACAGAAGTAGGTAAAAACAGGAAGGTGCAACTTTTGTATAATAAGTAGTCTCTGAAAAAGTAAAAGCAAGTTATAGAACAAGTCTAAAACCTATAACTTAAAAAAACTTGCCTGATGTAAAAGAAGACTTAAACCTACACCTTAGTCTTTTTTTTAAAAGATTTTTATTTATTTATTTGACAGAGAGAGATATCACAAGTAGGCAGAGAGGCAGGCAGAGAGAGAGAGAGAGAGAGAGAGAGGAGGAAGCAGGCTCCCTGCTGAGCAGAGAGCTGGATGTGGGCCTCCATCCCAGGCCCCTGAGATCATGACCTGAGTTGAAGGCAGAGGCTTTAACGCACTGAGCCACTCAGGTGCCCTATACCTTAGTCTTGAGAGAATTAACCGATTGTGGTAGACTAATGGGTATACTCTAGTAGAATCTTGAGGGTTTGTTTTTTTTTTTTAAGATGTATTTATTTGAGTGGCAGACGTGCATGCAGGCATTCCTGTGGTGGGGGGCGGGGAGGCAGAGAGAAAGGGAGACAAGCGGACTCACCACTGAGCCCGGAGCCTGATGCACATAGGGCTGGATCCCGGGTTCCATGGGGATCGGCATGACTTGAGCTGCAACCAAGAGTCAGATACCCCATTGACTAAGCCACCCAAGGGCCTCTAGAATCTTTAGATTATAAAGGAGAAAAAAACTCTGGGTGATCCAGGCTACAAGACCAAGCACTTAAAAGAGAACAAAAGTTATCACAGTTTTCAACAATAATAATTCATAAAGGAGGACATGTGGATAACATATTTAAGGTAGTTAAGGATGGAAAATGTTAACCAGAGATATATCTAGCTACATTGACCTTCAAGTTGTAAAGGTTACAAATCCTTCTACACCTTCACTAACTCAGGGAATATTGTTCCTTAGAGTCCTTCCTACTAGATTTCCCAGAGAAGGAAAGACAACTGAGGAATACTTAGCTGTACTCAGAGCTGTTTCAACATACAAAATGGATGTGAACATTGAATTATGTAACTGTAAGAATTAAGACTAAATAATGGAGATACGGGTGAAAGACTTGTTGGTAATACTGTTGCTCCGACAGTACAGCTCTAATTCAACTTTTAAAATGAGGAATAAGGAGGAGAGTATACAAAAGCTGGAATACACTTGCTGCTACTTTAACTGATAGTAAAAGATGGGAAGGAAAGTGAAGAGATCACTATCACCTGCTTTCATTCTTTCTCATGGTAATGAGTCAATGGGTAGTATCTCAGAAGGTTCCCATTAAGGGGATTATGTAAAGGTAGTAATGTAAATATAAATGCACAATAGCATAATTTACAAATCTTTCCAAATTAAAAAAATCCCACAAATGGAAGCAAAGAAAGAGATAATATGACAAAGGAGTTTATATTTAAATAATCATATAATGATACGATAAAATATAACAAACTTGTGAGTTATATCTGTAAATGTAAATGCTCTACATTCCCTTTAGAAAATTACTCCCCAGTTGTCTAACAAATGCCTATCCAATGCGATGCTATATATGAGGCATACCTCAAATTAAGAGACTTAGAAAGGTAAAATTAAAAATTAAAAGCTATTTGGGGTGCGTGAGTGGCTCAGTGGTTAAGCCTCTGCCTTCAGCTCGGGTCATGATCCCGGAGTCCTGGGATCGAGCCCCACTGCCTGCTTGATGGGAGGCCTGCTTCTCCCTCTCTCAGTCTCTCTGCTTGTGTTCCCTCTCTGGCTGTGTTTCTCTCTGTCAAATAAATAAAATAAAAAATTTTAAAAAAATTAAAAGCTATTTAACTGGTTTGTGACAAAGGAGTAAACATAATAGAGAAAAAAAGGTAGTCTTTTCAATAAATGTTGTGGAAAAACTGGTTATTCGCTTAGAAAAAATGAATCTAGACACAGACCTTGTACCCTTAACAAAAACTTGACTCAAAATGGATCATAGAATTGTATGTAAAATATAAAACTATAGAAAACTAGAAAATAACATAAGAAAAAAATCTAGATGATCTTAGGTTTGTCTGTGATTTTTAAAAATGTTTTATTTATTTATTTTCTAAAGTTTTTTTTTTTATTTTGACAGAGAAAGAGTGCCCCTGTGCATGAGTACAAGCGGTGCGGGGGGGCAGAGGCAGAAGGAGAAGCAGATGCCCTGCTGATCAGGGAGCCCACTGCAGGACTCCATCCCAGGACCCTGAGTTCATGACCTGAGCTGAAGGTAGACCAACTGAACCACCCAGGCGTTCCTGGATGTTTTAGACACAACACCAAGGATATGATAACATGAAAGAAATAATTAATAAGCTAGATGTCATTCAAATTAAAATCTTCTTGTCTGCAAAAAACAGTTTAGATAGTGTGATGAGAAGGCACAGACTGGGAGAAAATATTTGCAAAAAATAACTAACAAAGGAACATTATCCAAATTATACAAAGAACTCTTAAAACTTAACATAAGACAACAACCTGATTTAAAAATGGGTGGCGAGAGCGCCTGGGTGGCTCAGTGGGTTAAAGCCTCTGCCTTCGGCTCAGGTCGTGATCCCAGGGTCCTGGGATCAAGGCCCGCATCCAGCTCTCTGCTCAGCAGGGAGCCTGCTTCCTCCTCTCTCTCTGCCTACTGCCTACTTGTGATCTCTGCCTCTCTGCCTACTTGTGATCTCTGTCAAATAAATAAATAAAACCTTAAAGAAAAAAAAAAGGGTGGTGTGCCTGGGTGGCTCATTCGGTTAAGTGTTTGGCTCTTGATTTCTGCCCAAGTTTTTTTTTTGGTTTTTTTTGGTTTTTTTTTTGCCCAAGTTTTGACAGGGTCCTGGATTTGAGTTTGAGCCTTCTGCTGGGCTGTGGAGCTTACATAAAAGCGACAGCAACAGAATAGCCTAAAGCCTTAAACAGACTCCTCATCAAAGACAACAGATCACAGGCATATGAAAAGATGCTCAACATCATATGTCATTATGGATTTCCAAATTAAAACAACAATAAATATTACCTTGTATCTATTAGAGCTGCTGAAATCCAGAAGAACGTTGGTCTCACCAAATGCTGGCAAAGAGTGGAACATTAGGCACTCATTCACTCCTGGTGAAAATGCAATATGATATAGCCACTTTGGAAGGCAGTTTGGCAGTTTCTTTAAAAACTTGATATACGGGGGTGCCTGGGTGGCTCAGTTGGTTAAGTGACTGCCTTTGGCTCGGGTCATGATCCTGGAGACCCGGGATCGAGTCCCACATCGGGCTCCCTGCTCAGCAGGAAGCCTGCTTCTCCCTCTCTCACTCCCTCTGCTTGTGTTCCCTCTCTGGCTATGTTTCTCTCTGTCAAAAGAATAAAATCTTTAAAAAAAAAGAAAAAAAACTTGATATACTTATACTACTTATACTATATATAAGTATATGTAGCAAAGTTGCACTTTGCTGTTTACCCAAATGAGTTGAAAACTTACATCTACATGGAAACCCACACATGGATGTTTATAGCAGCTTTATTCATAATTGTCAAATTTTGGAAACAACCAAGATATCCTTTAGTAGTAGGTGAATAGATACATAAAAATTGGTACATCTAGACAATAGAATATTATCCAACACTAAAAAGAAATTTGCTGTCGAGCCCTGAAAAGACAAGAAGGAAACTTTTATGCATGTTACTAAGTGAAAGAAACCAAATTGAAAGACTACTTTATGATTCCAAATGTGTGACATTCTGGAAAAGAAAACTATGGAGACAGTAAAAATATCAGTGGTTGCCGGGGGTTAGTTGGGGTTAGTTACTAAACCTAATGGTAAGTTGTACTTCAGATTTTTTTTTTAAGGAGATAAATTGCAAAGGGATCTGATATCTTAATATAAAAAATGAAACCAAAATTGCAAAGAGTTATACATGCACAAATGAGTGCATAATGAAACTGTTAAAATCTAAATAACCTATATGGACTGTACCAATATCAGTTTCCTGGTTTTGATATTGGGCTATAGTTACATAAGATATTACTGTAGTAGGAAACTAAATGAAGGTACCTGGAATTTCCCTTTACATATTTTGCAACTTCCTGTGATTCCATAATTATTTCAAAAATTGAAAATTAGGGTGCCTGTGTGGCTCAGTTGGTTAAGCTACTGCCTTCGGCTCAGGTCATGATCCTGGAGTCCCAGGATTGAGTCCCACATCAGGCTCCCTCTGACCCTCCCCCCTTCTCATACTCTCTTTTTCTTTCATTCACTCTTGGAAAATAAAAAATTAAACAAAATTGAAAATCAAAACTATGCAATACCAAATGAAAACAAGGCTTTCTTTATAATTGGTGAACAGTATAAACTTCCCCAGCTATGCTTTAAAAGCAAGATACAGTAAGGGGAAACTGATAATTTGGGCTATACTAGAAAGAAAAAAAACACCTTTACTCATCCAAAAAAATTAAAAGCACTCAACTAAAAAAAAAAAAACAGTAGGTAAAAAATTTGCAACAGAAAAAGAGTATAACCATACTATATAAAGAACTTGTAGGCATAGAAAAATAGGCAAGAGCTGTGAACATAATCTTCACAGGTGAAGAAATGAAAATTGCTCTTAACCCTATGAAAAGATGTATAGCCTCACTGTAAGATAGCTGAAAGTGAAAACTACATAGAGATAACATTTTTCCTCATTTAGATTTTATTAAAAATGTACAAGTTAGGGGCGCCTGGGTGGCTCAGTTGGTTAAGCGACTGCCTTCGGCTCAGGTCATGATCTCAGAGTCCCGGGATCGAGCCCCACATCAGGCTCCCTGCTCAGCGGGAAGCCTGCTTCTCCCTCTCTCACTCCCTCTGCTTGTGTTCCCTTTCTAGCTGTGTTTCTCTCTGTCAAATAAATAAATAAAATCTTAAAAAAAAAATGTACAAGTTAGATAACAAGTCTGCTGTGAAGGCTTTGTGCAAGCTGGCACTTATTGGTCACTCTAGGAACCAATGTGGGAATGTAAAACAATATAACCTCTGTGAAAGAAAATCTAGCAACATCTCTCAAAATTGGCTTTTAATCTTTTGACTCAGCAGTCTCTTTCCTAGGAATCTCTCCCATCGATATACTGACACAGATACTATGGAAACACAAAGGAGGAGTTTTAAAATCAGACTTTGAAATCAGGAAAGCTTTTTAGAGTAGAGTGATATTTGATTGTTTTAACAGATAAACAGATGAGGGACACCTGGGTGGCTCAGTCTGTTAGGTGTCTGCCTTTAGCTCTAGTCATGATACCAGGGTCTTGGGATCGAGCCCTGCGTTAGGTGTCTGTGTCTCCTTCTTCTGCCCCTCTCCTTGCTCATGCTTTCTCTCTTGCCCCCCTTTGCTGTCTCTCAACAAAATAAATAAAGTTTTAAAAAATAAAATTAAAAAACAAAAACAGATGAAAGCAGAGGCATGGAAGTGGGGCAGGACAGGATAGATTTCCTGGCATAGAACACAAGCTGTAGATGGAATGGCATGAAAATGGCATGATAACTAGGGAATAGAAAAGTACTTCAGAAAACCTGGAGTGAAAAGTATATAAGGCAGTGGTGGGGAGTGCAGCTTGAGAGGTAAGTAGATGCCAGATCAGGATGGACCTTGTGAATGACAAATGGGAGTTTGAAGTTTGTTTTGAGAGCTGTTGAACCATTTAAAAACTTTTATTTATTTGTATTTATTTATTTATTTTAAGATTTTATTTGACAGAGATATAGCGAGAGAGGGAACACAAGCAGGGGGAGTAGGAGAGGGAGAAGTAGGTTCCCCCCTGAGTAAGGAGCCCGATGGGGATGCAAGGCTTGTTCCCAAGACCCTGGGACCATGACCTGAGTTGAAGACAGATGCTTAACAACTAAGCCACCCACGCGTCCTAAACATTTATTAAAACTTTTAAATGGGGTATTGAGAATGGATGGATAGAACTTTCAAGAAGCTTGGGCATAAAAAGGGAAAAATGGTCACTAGAGGGAGAATTGTTTTTTTTTTTAATTTTTATTCAAGTATAGTTGACACACAATGTTACATTAGACTTGTTTTTTTGGCATGAAAGACTTGTGGTGTCCTTATGCTATATTTTGCAGATAAACACATATCTCACTATCACTATTTACAGAGCAACTCAGAGATTACTTTAGATGCAAATAATACTGTTTCTTCCAGTCTTAGCATTTTAGCATTGTGTGGGCCGCATGCCCAGCACAGGGCTCAAACTCATGACCCTGGGATCAAGGGTCACATACTCAAACACTGAGCCAGCCAGGCACCTGAGCATTTTAGCATTGTGTATTCAGAAAATTTAATATTGAAAGTTCCATTTAATTTCCTCTATAGCATTATCTGAAATTATAGAGATAAAACATTAACACTCTGCAAAGACTTGTTATAAAAACAATATTCTAAAAATACATATTACTGTGGGCATAGCCCTCAGGCCAAAAGCGCTAACAAAATGTTTAAATTGTTTTATGTGGGTTTGGGGGAATTTTAGATAGTGTTTTCTTATTTGTGCTATTTTCCATTTCTTCTAATTTTTTTACACAGAACATGTGTTTCTTTTGTCATCAGAAAATATTTTTTTAATTTTATTTATTTGTCAGAGAAAGAGAGAGTGAGAGTACAAACAGGAGTGTAGGGAGGGAGGGAGAAGCAGGCTCCCTGCTGAGCAAGGAGATGCGGAACTTGATTCTTGGACCTTGGGCCCATGACCTAAAGCTGAACCAGGCTGACGCTTAACTGATTGAACCACCCAGGTGTCCCAGAAAAAGTGTTTTCTTAATGATCTAATTTTCAGTATGGCTTTTATCCTGTTTTACACTGGTAGATATTGACATAATAGGAAGACAACACTCAGTACAAGTCAGGAAACTTCGAATTCTTACCAGGTACCAGGGCAATATATGTCATGCAACATAAGATCTGTGTCATCTTTTTCATAGGGTTGTTCTTGAGGTCATTTGGTGGTATAG
Organism: Spilogale gracilis; assembly: GCA_004023965.1. Lineage (NCBI taxonomy): Eukaryota > Metazoa > Chordata > Mammalia > Carnivora > Mephitidae > Spilogale > Spilogale gracilis. Next base: position 73,626 of record PITA01006241.1, read on the forward strand.
TAAAATGTCTTATAATGCATAAAGTCCAAAGTTATTATCAAAAGCAGATAAGATAAAGAAGTAATAGTTTATAGACCAGCTTTCCTGTTTGGGGAAGAGTAAAATAGTAAGATTTATAAAGTTGCTGTGAAGTACTAAGTTTATTTTAACAAAGGTCTCTGTGAAGGTCAGTAGGTTGTTTCTTTTATAGTTAATGAGTTTTAGTGCTTTATCTTTTTTTTCCATGTATTTTATTTTTCCTTTAGGTAGTCAAGCCACATACTCCATTAATAAGGTTTCCTGATAGAAGAGACAATCCTAAACCTAATGGTAAGTTGTACTTCAGATTTTTTTTTTAAGATAGATGTACAGGCATATGTATATATGAATATCCTATTATAAGCATTATTTCTCATTTTAAAATCGATGAGACCATTGTAGCTTAGATCGCAGTGGTCTGCTAGGTTTCATGCAAGTAGAAATTAACTTATTACCTTCATTTAAAAGTAACTGAAGATTCTGAGCAAGTCTTATTTTCATCTTGCCCGTCCTTTTAACCCAATCCTTTGTCCCTGTTTTTTCTTTTTAATTCCAGTCGAGTTAACTTACATTGTTCAATGTAGTGATTCAACAATTCTATATATTACTCAGTGATCATTATTTGTTGTTCTTGTTTTTATTATAAGATATTTGATCTTTAATTCAAGGAGGAGTTTAACAAGTTTTATAGGGGGATATATATAAATATATATTATATATATAATATATATTTTTAAGATGTTATTTATTTATTTGACAGCGAGAGAGCACAAGCAGGGAGGAGTGGGAGAGGGAGAAGCAGATTCCCCGCTGAGTAGGGAGCCCAATGCCGGGCTCAATCCCAGGACTCTGGGATCATGACCTGAGCCAAGGACAGTCACTTAACCGACTGGGCCACCCAGGCACCCCTTATAGGGATATTTTTAACTTTAAATGCCACCATTTGACAAAACTTAAGTCAAGTAGATTATCTATGTGGGTTGAACTCTACTGCCTACAATTTTTTTTTTTTTTTAAGATTTTATTTATTTGACAGAGAGAAACACAGCCAGAGAGGGAACACAAGCAGGGGGAGTGAGAGAGGGAGAAGCAGGCTTCCCACCGAGGAGGGAGCCCGATGTGGGAGTCGATCCCCGGTCTCTGGGATCATGACCTGAGCCGAAGGCAGTCGCTTAACCAACTGAGCCACCCAGGCCCCCCTACTACCTAGAAATTTTATAAACTTGTTTGATTTAGTAATTTATTCATTTAAGGCTGCCTCCTTATTTAAAAAGAACTTTACCTAAGTTACTTAGTAATACCTCTTTGAATTATACTTACCATTTGAAGAATGACTTGCTTACTCAATAATAGATAACTCAAAATAGTATTTTAAGATACCTGAACAATTTATTTCTCTAATTACTTTTTCCCTCCAGTATCAGAAGTTTTGAGATCAGCAGGACTACCGTCTCACTCTTCTTCAATTTCACAGCATTCTAAGGGAAGTAAATCACCAGATTTGCTGATGCATCAGGGTCCACCGGACACTGCAGAAATAATAAAAACATTACCTCAGAAATACAGAAGGAAACTTGTATCTCAAGAAGAAATTGAATTTATCCAAGTATGTCATTGCTTTTTATCTTAGTACTGTGCAAACCACATAAACACTTTTGGCTTTTGGAATTTCATAGGCTGATTTATTAGCTCTTCCATTACCTTATCATAGTGGGTCAATAGCTAAGACCAAGATAGCCAGGCCAGGACTATGAGAAGTAAACCACGTACAAGCCTTCAGTAGAATTACATGAAGGAATATATGTGTGGAAGTATAATATGGGTAGTAGTAGTAGTTATAATCACATGAAAAAAGCTCAGTACAGTCCTTGGTAATTTTCCAGTGTGAAGGACTCCTGAGACCTAAGAAATTTGAAGACCACCAACAGTGTCAACCTTGAGTCCTTTCCAGATCGGAAATTGTTTATAACATTGATAGGAGTGCCTATGAGAAATAAAAAATTGAAATTGTTTTTTCAAACACCTAAAAGATCATTTGTTTAAAATGATGTAAATTTGTATAGTGCCATGAAAACATTTCTCCTGTAAATTTAACACCTAATTTTTTTGGCTTTGTTTTTTTCCCTTTCAGCGTGGAGGTCCGGAATAATCACTGACAGTGTGGCCACTGTTTGTCATCAGACAGAAGAATAGTCTTTACAATAAAGACTGTCCAAAAATCCAAAATGGCACATGAGAAATTATGTAGTAAATAACTTGAATACTCTGCAAAAAGAAAAAAAAAGAAATATAGAAAATTTAGATGGATAATTGTATCTTCTAATATATATATATATCTTGGTCAGCTTCTGCACAAGCTTACCTAATTGTTTATATGCTTATTAAAGTATACATTTTTAAATGTTAGCCTATTAATTTACTCTTGATTATTAAGTATTACCAGTGTTGGAGCTATTAAAAGTATATAGTATCAAGTAAACTATCACAGGTTACCCATAATTTCACTTTTCAGTTTCTTTTTAGACATGGAAAGATTTATCAGAGAGAATTGCTTTTGGGAAGTGATTTTCCTGAAATTGGATGAGGATCAGTGAAGGAGTGACTCCATTATTTGTTCTTAGTTTTCTTAGCATTACTTCATTCACAAAGTTACTGGAGTATAACTAGTTTAAAAAGCATATCCTACACTAAGCAATATAAATATAGTCAAGGTAAAATAGGTGACTTTGCGGTATTAAAGCTGGGAGGTAATAAAAAAGATTATTTGTAACCTATATTCAGAAGAAATTGCCAGAGTTTAAAATGGAAAATACAAGATCAAAAGAAATATAACCTAGGAATATTACAACTTACTATGTTATTAGGGCTATTAAGAAAATCTCATTCTTTGATTTATTTTACTGTTTTGATTGTCATCATGTGTGCGAATTCTGAAAAGCACTAACTTTCTCAAACAATGTCTAAAAGTCTCATAAAATCAACCTAAATATTTACCGTATTAAGGCAATTTATGAAACTTTGATAGGGTCTTACAGTGCCAAGGGTATGTATTATTGTGAAAGTAAAGCCTCACAAAGCTAAATAAATTTCCTTCCATACCTTGAGTGATTTCTAGAATATGCTTTAAAGAAGAAGTCATCCCTAATACTAAGGTTAGCTCTTGGGCATTAGACAGAGTTGAATTGTTGAGTATTGTTCATTTGCTTGTAGACTAAGCTTTGGGGGGTTTTTTGTTTGTTTTGTTTTGTTTTGTTTTTGTTATTCCATAGTTTATCTACTCCGATGAGTTCTTTGTTGTGACCTAGTATAAATGTTGCACAAGTCAAATATGAGATAGGTGTGTGGTACTAGAAATAAGCTATTCTGATGACTCAGAAAAACAATGTGATTGATGATTTTCTGTTACCATTTAAAAATTTATTTGGAATATAGTCTTTATTTTTTTAAGATTTTATTTATTTGACAGAGAGAAAGACAGCGAGAGAGGGAACACAAGCAGGGGGAGTGAGAGAGGGAGAAGCAGGCCTCCCGCTGAGCAGGGAGCCCTATGTGGGACTCAATCCCAGGTCTTCAGGATCATGACCTGAGCCGAAGGCAGTCGCTTAACCAACTGAGCCATCCAGGCGCCCCTGGAATATATTCTTAAAAGTTAGCACTGCTCTCTTTTTTTCCTCCCTAAGTTTTTCATTTCAGTAAAAGCAAGCCAAGGTCTTTTTTTTTTTTTTTTTTTTTTTTTTTGCTTTCTGAAACAGAGTGGGTTCAGATCACCTCTGTGATTCTGTGGGCCTGTAGTCAGAAGCCCCATTCTAGAACCGTCTGAAGGCCATCTTTACTATAGCTCCAACCATGAATATTGCAATGAAAAAATTTATCACTTTTACAGAATTTGTGGGAACAAGTATGGCAAAAAGGCATGTTCAGTGGGAATTGGTGTCATAAGATGAGCTCACGAACAGGATGGTGTAGAAGGAATTCTGGCTTAGCTTTAAATAAATATCCTATATTTTCATTTAGGAGATGAGCACTTAAATATATATAACCATCTGCAAATTGCTGAATTTGTTCAAGCTTCAGTTTTCCTCCCTAATGCTATACAATATGATAGACAGGATCCACTAGTGTATTGTGTATTACTTTTTTTTTTTCCAGTTTTTTTTTTTTTTTTTATTAGAGCACAAGCAGAGGAATGGCAGGCAGAGGGGGAGAAGCAGGCTTCCCATTGAGCAAGGGGCCTAATGTGGGACTCAGATCCCTCAGGACCCTTGGATCATAACCTGAGCCAAAGGCAAACATTTAATCAGTTGAACCACTGAGGTGTCCCTATGATGTATTACTTTGTAGCAAAGCAAAACTTAATGACTGGAAACCCAAAATGTGGCTAAAGACAACAATAATCACCTAATAGCTCAGTTTTTTTTCTGGGTCTGGATTTCTGGAGCAGTTTGGGCAATTTCCATGTCTCTCAGGAGGTTGTACGAGGCCAGTTATTGAAGGCTTGGCTTGAGCTGGATGATTTACGTCCAGGGTGGCTCACTCATGACTGGCAAGTTGATGCTGGCTGATGGCAGGAGGCCCCAGTTCCTCCCCACATGGGCCTCTTCACAGGGCTACCTGATTGAATTCTTGATGTGATGGCTCAGAGCAAATGATCTAAGCATGCAAGGCAAAAGGAACAATGCCTTTTATGATCTACTTAAAAGTTAGACTCAATTCTGACATACTATACAGGTCACCCAGAACAGTCTGTTTCACTGTGGGAATAGACTACACAAGTGCATTGATACCAGAAGGAAAGATTCATTGGGGCCATCTTGAAAGCTGGCTATTGCTAATATATGCAAGTGCTTTGTAAAGTGGACAATGCAATACAGATGCTGAATGGCCTTTTATACATATAGTGCCCTAATGAACCCAGAATATTACTTAAATAACTGCCCTGTTTTTTGTTTTTTGTTTTTTTTTTTTAAAGATTTTATTTATTTGACAGAGAGAAAGACAGCGAGAGAGGGAACACAAGCAGGGGGAGTGAGAGAGGGAGAAGCAGGCCTCCTGCTGAGCAGGGAGCCCGATCTGGGGTTCGATCCTGGGTCTCCAGGATCGTGACCCGAGCCGAAGGCAGTCGCCCAACCAACCGAGCCACCCAGGCGCCCCAATAACTGCCCTGTTTACTTAAAATGTCCCCGAATAGGAATTTACTTAGCAGCACAGTATAATGCAGTGATTATCAATTCATATGCCATGATGCACTTTGGAACTTACAACCTCACAAGTGTACCATCACATTTAGCTCACTACTTAGCTTATTTCTACTACAGGTGAAGTTAGATTACTGTTGAAATGATGAATTTTGGAAGGTACTTTGACCTAAGTACTATGATACCATGTATCATTAGGCATATCTTGACACAAGAGATAAATGGTAAAATGATGTTTTATGTAATGTATGAGAATTTTGCCTATGAACGTATCAGAACTCAGTAAAAACCCAGTGACAGAGCTGGAAGGTGACCAGTAATACTTACATGATAGCTAATGAACAGCACTGTGAGACACTTCTAAGTGTTTTGGAAACATAAAACATTTAATCCTTGCAGTAACCCAATGAGTAGTCCTATTACAAATGAGGAAACAAGGAACAAAAAGGTTAAATATTTTGCCCATGTAATCTAGTGACTGAATACTGTGAGTACATTCAAATACAGGTAGTCTAGATCTAGAGCAAGAACTCAACCCTTACTCTGTATTACCTTGACTAAATTGTGAACCTTAGTATTTGCCTTCTTCACCTCTGAAAAGGAATATTCTCAACTCTTAGAAACATCAAATGCTTCAGCTCAAAATCTTGGAATTACCAGTTTTTTTCCTCCACAACCCATATGCAGTCTGTCAGCAAATCCCATTGGCTAGAGGACAAATTGATACAATCTTATATAGCTATTTGAATAACTGCAATAATTCTTTCACTGGCCTTTTTTTTTCTCTCAGGCTATGATGTGGTCTCTCAAAACAGCCATAGTGAACTTTCTAAACCATTAAGTCAGATCATACCACTTTGCAGAACACTGCTATAAATGTGTGTGTGTGTATATAAATACACACATACATACACATATGCAGTGGCTTTTCAGTGATATCATTTAACAACTTGTTTTAAACTGCAAGCTCTACAATATCCCCTTTCCCTACTTTATTATAGATGTAGCACTTAACAGTATGTATTGTAACATTTTATTTCCTTCCATTGGAAAGCATGGATCTTTGTCTTTTTCCCTGCTGATTTCTCAGTGTGCAACAGAGCCTGACATATAGCCAGTGCTCAATATACGTCCCATGGGGGCGCATGGGTGGCTTGGTCCAGTTGTGATAAACAGCAGCAACAAAAATTATGGCAGAAAGGGTGCTTGGGTTGTTCAGTGGGTTAAGCCTCTGCCTTCAGCTCAGGTCATGATCCCAGGGTTCTGGGATCCAGCCCCGCATCCGCTCTCTGCTCAGAGGAAAGCCTGCTTCTCCTTGCTACTTGTGTTCCCTCTGGAGCTATGTCTCTGTCAAATAAATAAATAAAAATCTTAAAAAATATATATACATATATATGTATACATTCGATGGTAAGTGAATTAATGTGTTTAACGTGTTGATTTGCATGAAAACTTAGGAGAATCAAGGTTGAGTACTGCTCACAATTAACACTTAATTGAGCACTTACGATGTCTTAACTTTCTGGGTGTTTAATTTAGGCGTCACAACCAGTTATGATGTAGCCTATTATTACCATTTTACCGAGTAGAAAACTGATGACCAGAAGTCTGTTCCACGACAAGAAATTCTTCAATTGACTTGGATTTTGTTTCCCCGGGAGTAGTTCAAGAAGGTCTGAATTAAGAAAGCCTTTTGACCAGCCCTTGCGACGCTAAGCGTCCATAACAACCGTAGCGACGGACGACCTTGAGCAAGAACCGGAAAGCAAGATCAGGGATAAGGTCAAGTCTTCCACACTCATACACGCCTATTAGATCCAGCACTTACAACATCATGTCAGAACGATGACCTGTCCCCCGTACTGAAGCGAAAGTTTAATTAAAACGGTAATAGGGTGACAGTCACCTGCGAAAACACACCCCTTCCGGCACTAAGAGGTTACGGCGTGACAGGGCGGGGACGGCGCAGAAAAACCAGCGAACCCTGCCTCACGCAGCTTCCGTGGGCGGGCTCTAGCCGGACTTATTTAGCCGCACCCAAGCCCAAATCGGAAGTGGGGCGGAGCGAAGAAAGCGTCGGCTCTCACTCAACGGAAGTGGCTGTTGGAGGCTTTAGGGTAGCTTTAAATTCCTGGTGTCTTAGTAGCTCGCTCTTTCATTTGGAGTCGAGCTTCGTGCGACGGATGGCGGTGGACGTGAAGTCGCGAGCAAAGCGTTATGAAAAACTGGACTTCCTCGGGGAGGGACAGGTGAGACTCGCTAACGGGATTCGCAGGGCTCTGAATGGAGAACGCCGGCTTCCTCACACCTTCACAGATTTTCTGGTGGAGTTGAGAGGACTGACCTGGCCACTCTTTTTTGGGCGAGGCTGCCCAGACGCACCTGATGCCCCTGTGTGTGCCCTCGAGGGGAGCCCCTAAGCGTCCCTGTCCTTTCTGAAGGACAGACTGGAACGGGAAGTTGGCCTGTCTCACCACGTTCCACGCCGCCGCGAATCAGCCCGAGAACCCCGGGCTCTTTGCTTATCCGTATCTAAAAAAGTAAAAAGGCAAACACAAAAAAAGTTCCCACCCACAAACTTAGTTTATTTCTGTTTTTCTTTCTAGTTTGCCACGGTTTACAAGGCCAGAGACAAGAATACCAACCAAATTGTCGCCATTAAGAAAGTGAGTTACTGGCTGCTACTTTTCCTTCAGTCTCTGAAAGATGTCTGTCTGTATGAGCTGATGGCTGGGCTTTGTCCTACTCTAGGCCGTGCTGTGCTAATGAGATATTTACATCATTTTCGGAGAAAACGGAACTTATTAATGTCTTGTGTTCTAGGATGGAACTCGGGTTGAAGTAGTTTTGTTGTTGTTGTTCCACTAATTGGAGTTGAAATGAAAAGGAAGCCATATGTTTGCTTTATAACCTCGGACGTAGGCAAGGGGAACAAATGCCCATCGGTTGGGTCCTGAGAGCTATTTAATGCCCTGATCGTCCCAGGTCACGGTTTCTGCCACACCTGCATCCGTCATGTATCATCTGTATTTTCTGTGTACAGATTTTCCTTGAAAGGCTTTCGTGAGCATTCACATTGATGTGCTTTTTTTTTTTTTTAAAGTATATTTGCTGCTGAAGCGAGCACTGATGTGCCTTTTTAAAAATTATTTTAGTAGCTTTTTTACTTGCATTCATTCAAGAGAATTAGGTCATATATTGCTAATTTTTTACATGTCGGGCATCTTCACTTACATTCTTTTTTTTTTTTTTAAGATTTTATTTATTTGATAGAAACACAGCCAGAGAAGGAACACAAGCAGGGGGAGTGAGAGAGGGAGAAGCAGGCTTCCCACCCAGCAGGGAGCCCGATGTGGGGCTCGATCCCGGGTCTCCGGGATCATGACCTGAGCCGAAGGCAGTTGCCCAACCAACTGAGCCACCCAGGCGCCCCAAGATTACATTCTTTTAATTTAGCCCTCAATATCGTCATGTGAAGTAGGGAAAGTGTCATTTTACATTTGAGATATCTGAGACTAGGAGAGATTGAGTAACTTGTCAAAATGATACAGATACTAATGGCTAAAACTAGCATTTATTCATTTTTTAAGATATTTATTTATTTATTTGTCAGAGAGATAGAGAGCACAAGCAAGCAGGCAGAGTGGCAGGCAGAGAGAGAAGCAGGCTCCCTGCCAAGCAAGGAGCGGGATGCGGGACTCCATCCCAGGATCCTAGGATCAGGACCTGATTCTAAGGCCACTGCTTAAGGGCTGAGCCACCCGGGCATTCCTAAAACTAGCATTTAAATCTAGGTGTTTTGCTGCCAGGTTGTGTTCTTTCCTGTGCTACTGAAATCAGTAATCCTCTCAGAGGTTTTTGTCACATCTCAAGGTCTCTTGGGGTAGGTGACATCCACCTCCTAATTTTATTTACTCATTTATTTTTTAAAGATTTTATTTATGTATATATCTGTCAGAGAAAGAGGAAGCGAGAGAGAAAAGCAGGCTCTCCGCTGAGCAAGTAGTGCCACGTGAGTCTGGATCCCCAGACCTTGGGATCATGACTTGAGCCCAAGGCCGATGCTTATCCCTGTGTGAGCCACCCAGGCATCCTCACCTCCTTATTGTTCCTTTTGGCATTTGAATCTGTTTCTCCTTCAGAATTCCTAACTCTTTTGAAGCCTCATTTTAGACATTATCTAGTCTTTCTGCTATAAGGTTTTACACCTGTTTGTTTACTAACATTTATGTTTAATTTTACAAAAAATGAATATTCTGTATTCTTTTGCCTGTTGTATCTTGGGCTTTTAAAGTATGTTTAGAGGTAAGTGGAATGTTTCATTTCTTTTGAAATTTATAAAAGAATAAATTATCATTGATGTCTACCTCATTTTTTAAAAAAGATCATACTCAATTTTTGCTTCCCCATTTATTTAATCAATCCTCTGTTAGTGGCCTTTTAGATTATTCCTTTTAATGGCTGGCTGGCTGGCTGCCCACTCTTCCACCCCCACCTGGTATATGTAAATATTTTTTTATAATTTTTCTAAATCACCATTATTTCTGAAATCTTCTGCTTAGGTACATGTAGATATAGTTTATTTATGATCGTTGGTAATTAGATTCCGTCATATAACTACACTAAAATTTGCCTGTCTTGTTGATGCACTCTTAGGCTATTTGGTTGTTATTTTTTTGTATTTCCTTAATATAGCCCTACAGACATGCCTATTCATGTGAGTTTTTTTAAAGAATATATCCATATTTGAAACCAGCTGTGAATTGTTGCTGTTTTAGGGAATGTACAGCATGACCCTCAGCACATATTGTCAGATTGCCCTTCTGGTTGGACTAGTTTAACCTCCCTCCACATTCTTAAGATGTTTGTATTGTCAGATTTTACAACATTTTAAAATTACCTAGATCAAAATTGGTATGTGATTGTTCAGTTAATAATCCTCTGAATCAGTTAGATTGATCATATTTTCTTAGATTTACTGGCTTTTTAGATTTTTTTTTCCTCTACCAGTTTTTCTGTTAGGGTGCTTAAATTTTTTCTTCCTCTTGATTAGAGGAATTCTTAATTATGTTGTGAACATTGATCCTTTGTCAGAAATTTGCAGTGCAGGTATCCTCTCCCAGGCTTTGGCTAGACTTTTAGTTTATATATGGTATCTTCTGCGGCACAGAAATTAATAATTCTGTTCTGGTTGAGTTTAAACATTTTTTTCTTTTATGGGTTTCCTTTTTACCTGCTTGCCTACCTCTAGTTTATTAAGGGTTCTATTTTCTAAAAAGTTTAAAGCATTGCTGTTTACATTTAAGTCTTTATTTTATCTGGAATTAATTTTTCTGTTTTGTGTACTAGGGTGATCCAATATTTTTTCCTTGCTGTCCCAGCATTACTGATATTCTGTCCTTTTCCTGGTGAGTTGTAATGCCAAGTTTTGCTTTAGTTGTAATCTGAGTTCCAATATATATTTAGTCCTTTTTTGGAGCACGCTTTTTTTTTTTTTCCATTGATTGATTTTTTTTTTCCACCCTGCTCAGATATTACAGTGTATTTAATTACTACTGTCTTTCAAAACCCCTGAAATCTGATAAGTTAAACATACCTGTTTTTCTTCAAAATTATCTTGGAGAGGTGCCTGAGTGGCTCAGTTGTTAAGCGCCTGACCTTTAGCTCCTGGAGTCCCAGGATCAAGCCCCACATCGGGCTCCTAGGTCTGTGGGACGCCTCCTTCTCCTCTCTCACTCCCCATGCTTATGTTCCCTCTTTCGCTGTGTTTCTCTCTGTCAAATACATAAATAAAATCTTTAAAAAAAAAATTATCTTGGCTGCTTTATCTGCCAGTTGGGAAATTTCAAACAATCAGGAGAATTCAGTATGAACTAGGTATTACATACTGCTATGGCATTATTAATTTTATTAAGTATGAAAATGGCTTTTGGATATGTAAGAAAATGTCCATATTTTAGAGATGGCCTACCTGAGTACATGGGGATGAAATGACATGAAATCTGATGTTTGTTACAAAACATTTTAGTCAGCAGAAAGGGGAGGATAAATAATGAAGTGTGGCAAAATATTGATAGTTGTTTATCTGGGTAATGAAGTAGATGACTTCTTAAAACTAATTTATTTTTATTGTGTTTATAAATGTAAAAATATTTTAAATTGTTCTTAGCTCCTTACCTTTCCACGTAAAGTTTAGAATCAGTTTGTCGGTGTTCTTTAAAAAATGCTGTTGAGCTTTAGATTTGATTGCATTGAACTAAAGAAAATTGACATATATATGATTACTGAGTCTTGCTATCCATGAATGTGTTGTTTATTTTGGTCTCATTTTTAAGCATGTTTTAATATTGTCTTTATTACTTAGTTTCGGAAAGCTTTGCACGTCTTTTGTTAGATTTATTGCTAAGTTCCTTATATTTTTTGGTGCTATAGTGGTTTACCTTTAAGTAAAAAGTTGTGTTTGTAGTATATGGCTGGGAGATATGTATATATTTATTTATATCTTTTAAGCTATTTTTATCATTACCAAGAATCTTTTTTTTTTAAATTTTATTTCCAGCATAGTTAACATGAAGTGTTACCATTAGTTTTAGGTATGCAGTACGGTGATTCAGCAATTCCATATATTAGTGCTCATTATGATGTGTAGTCTTAATCCCCTTCTTGTATTTCCCCGCATCCCCCCAACCACCTCCCCTCTGATAGCCATCTGTTCTCTCTTTGTCTGTTTTCTTAGTTTGTTTTGCTTCTTAATTTCCACATAGGAATGAAATCTGTTTGTTTTAGTCTCTGTTTCTTAGTTTGTTTTGCTTCTTAATTTCCACATAGGAATGAAATCTGTTTGTTTTAGTCTCTGTTTCTTAGTTTGTTTTGCTTCTTAATTTCCATATACGAATGAAATCATATGTATTTGTTTTTCTCTTATTTCACTTAGTGTTACACCCTCTAGATCTATCCATGTTGTCGCAAATGGCAAGATTTCATTCTTTTTTGTGGCTGAGTAATATTCTATTTTAATATTCTGTTGGCTTTTGTAAATAATACTTCAATAAACATAGAGGTGCATATATGTTTTTGTATTAGTGTTTCTGTATTCTTTGGGTGTACACACAGTAGGGGAATTACTGGATCATATGGTAATTATATTTTTAGTTTTTGAGGAACCTCCATACTGTTTTCTACACTGGCTGCACCAGTTTGCATTTAGCTGGGAGATACTTTTAAAAGTAAATAGCTGTGGTTTTGTTTTTTGTTTTTTTGGGGTTTTTTGATTACATGTAGTCATTGTTGAAAGTAGTAAGAGCCTGGTATAAGCCTGAACCTATTAATGCAGTTCATTTTGCTTTTTTTGTCTTGTTATGTGTATTAATGGTAATAACAGTTTAACCATTTTTTGTATCCGTCATAATTTGTAATTTTTCTTTTTGGGAAAATGTGTTCTCTAAAAACATGTTATTGGGCATATTAAACATGTTATTTTATATGTCATATATTTCCTCCCAAGTAGGCCAACTTGAAGTAATTTTTTTGTTGTTCTTTATTAATTAGTATGCACTCAGTAACTTCCACATTTAATCTTGCAAAGATAAAGGAGACATTTATTTTCGTAATTCCATTACTTGAATATAACTCAAAAACTTAAGGGGCTAGGAATGATAGGATACTTGGTCCTTTCTTATATTGTTAATTTTGCCTTTCAGATTCATGATCTCTACTCCCTTCTTGCTTACTGGCCACATTAAGTTGCTACATATTTTTGCTGTGGCTGAGTTTCTGAAGTGTTTATATGTTATGCATTAAGTCTAAATAATTTAACACATTATTAATCTGTTTGGGTTTTCCTTCCTCCCACCAGATTAAACTTGGACATAGATCAGAAGCTAAAGATGGTAAGTACTCAGTATAATCTGACAGAACAGGAAAAGTTTTTATTCTCACTAAGGAAGTTGGCAAAGTATTAGAGTTATTAGTGGTTCTAAATAGAGTTATTGCAGGGTGCTAGAAGAGTAAACTCAGCATAGAGACTCAGGATAGAGACGGTGTTTGTGATATCCACCATTTGGATGTTGAATCATATAAGCCATCCAAGTCTTCTGAGTAAATGTAAGGCAACAAGGTTATTACTGGCTTGTTTTGCTGTCTTCAGTACTCTTTAAGGTATTGTTGCAAGCACTTATTTATTCTTTATCTGAACTTCTAATTACTTTTAAAATTCAGGATACAACCTTATGGAAGTATGGAAAGCTCACTCTGAAGTAGATGAATGGAAGAAAACATGTTTTTACCTTTTCTCCATAGCTTTGTGTGCTAGCATGCTAAATCTTGTTTAGTTGTTAAGAACTAGTTTTTATAAAAAAGACCCATCTTCTATTTAGAAGATAGTACCAGATCTTATCTTTAAGTTCTGTCCTTTGTATTGGGAAAGATATTGTCTTACCACTGTTTTGTTGTTAGCATCAAGAATCTGTTCCTAACATTCATAATGCAAGAAAGAGGAAGCTGTTAACTTAATGCTTTAATGTTACACACTGTCACATTGTTATTCCAGCAGTCTTCTGAAGGTAGTGAATGCTTTTTTTCCCATTTATCATAGTGATTGTTAAGCAATTTAAAAAATAGCATAATGTAAAATAAAACCAGATGTTAAAAAAATTGTCAGAATAGCCCTTATTTTTCTGTAGAACATGCATTGCTATTTCCTGAAAGACTAACATATCCCAATAAACGTTTGTTAAGACTGGAGATGTCAGTTATTTTTCACATTTTGCTTTGCCTTTTCATATAGGTATAAATAGAACAGCCTTAAGAGAAATAAAATTATTACAGGAGCTAAGTCATCCAAATATAATTGGTGTGAGTATGATCTAAATTGTTTCTGGGGTTTGGGACCCTGTCATTTCTGAATGTGGTAGTTGTTGATTGAAGGCTGAGCAAGATGAATTGTTTTAGGTGAACCTTGCAAAAATCTTAAAAATTTATCAGGCTAATAGGTATTTTCTGTTCTAATTGATTCTGTAGGCCGTGCCTTTTTTTTTTGGAACCGGCACGGGAGAGCTTGAGAGGGAGAGGGAGAGAGGGAGGAGAGAGAGACAGCGAGTGTGCAGGCAATAGCAGGGGGAAAAGCAGAGGCCAAGGCCAGGGAGAAGCAGACTCCCTGCCAAGCAGAGAGCTCCATCCCAGGAGCCAAAGGCAGACACTTCACTGACCTAGCCACCCAGGCGTTTTTAGGTGGTGTCATTAAAACTATACAACTGATGAAATAAGTTGTTTTTAAAGATTTTATTTATTTATTTGACAGAGAGAGAGATCACAAATAGGCAGAGAGGCAGGCAGAGAAAGAGGGGGAAGCAGGCTCCCTGCTGAGCAGAGAGCTGGATGTGGGACTCAGTCCCAGGACCCTGAGATCATGACTGGAGCTGAAGGCTGAGGCTTAACCCTCTGAGCCACCCAGGCACTCATGAAATAAATTTAATACGGGCATATGGCCTAATTTTATAAAAAACCATTTTGAAGCCTAGAGAGCCCTAGCATGTATAAGACCTTGAGTAAGCTCCCTACAACGTGGTGCCATAACTCCACCTCAAAGGGTTGTGGTGAGACTAGTTATTGATTGAATGCATGTAAAGTACCTGGAAGTAGAGCCTGGCATAGAGGGTGCATATAGTGAATGATAGCTGCCTCTTCTATTTATAGGATTTTCTTAAATACTGAGCACAGAATTAGAGACTGAGGTGAAGTTTTCATTAATTTATTTCTTAATTATAACTCAAGAGTTTTGGAGGAGAGCTTAAGTATTTAGTGACGTTTTCAAAATTGTAAGGTTTAGGTGCACTTATTGGCTCAGTTGGTTAGGTGTCTGACTTTGGCTAAGGTCATGATCTTTGAGTCCTGGATTGAGCCCACCATCAGGCTCCTGGCTCAGCAGGGAATCAGTTTCTTCCTCTTTCTCTGCCCCTCCCCCTGCTTGTGCCTGCTCTCTCTCTGTCTCTCTCTCTCTCAAATAAATACATAAAATCTTTAAAAAAATACAAAGTTTAGTATTTTTGTGCCTCAGATTACTAATTCCTAGCAAGAAAAAGGATAAATGTCAAATTTAATAAGATAATTCAGATTTAGCTGGAAATTATCAGCAGTCCAGATGCTTGTTTAAATTTTTAAAAATTACTTTAGTTGGTATAATCTTTTCAATTATTTTATAGAAAATCACATTTTTATTCACATTTATTTTTTTAATTTTGTTTTGTAGCTCCTTGATGCTTTTGGACATAAATCTAATATTAGTCTTGTGTTTGATTTTATGGAAACTGATCTAGAGGTAAGATTAAGATTTCTAGAGGACTTTCTTTTCTCTTTTTATCAAAAGAGAATGTGAATGTTTATTTCCTTTTTTCTCCTGAATCATTTAGCTGTATTCCCAGTGTTAGATACAGAGATTTGGATTTCAGACCATTTCTGTCTACCAAGTTCCCTATACCTTATTGACATTATTTTTAGAGAAATGAATAGGCCTTTGAGTAGAGTTCCTTTTCCATATTACCACAGAATATCCTCCTTTTGTTTTTTGTTTTTGTTTTTGTGTTTTTTTTTTTTTAGAATATCCTCCTTTTGAAAGCCAAGTTTTTTATTTTATTTTTGAAAAAATAAGATCTTAGGCTTTTCCTTAATACTAACTGAATCTCAGAAACTGGTAATCTGGGGATGTTGAACAACTACAATTCTAATACACTGCTGGTGAGAATACAAAATGGTACAGTTTGGAAGATTGGCAATTTTGTAACAGTTAAGTACACCGCTAAAGAATGATCTGTCAATACCACTGCTGGATATTTGTCTAAGAGAAACCAAAATATGTCTACAGATCATTTGGTGCACAGATGTTCAGCTTTATTCATTATTGCCCAAACTGGAAACAATCTAAATACCTTTCATCCAATGAATATATAAACAAACTGTGTTATAGCTGTAAAATGTAATGCTGTTTGGGGACAAAAAGAAATCAGTTGTATTATGCTAAATGGAAGAACTCAGGCTCAAAGACTATGTATTGTATAATTCCATTTATATAATGTTTTGGAAAAGGCAAAACTAAAGAAACAAATCAAGTTAGTGGTGGCTAGGGTTGGGAGTAGAGGAAAGTATTAGGTATAGAGGGGCCTGAGGCAGGCAATAGGGTGGGAGTGGAAATTAAAGAACTCAATCTTGATTATGGTAGTGGTCACACAACTGAATGTCTTTGTTAAATTCATGGAATTGTGCACTGAAAAGGGCATATTTTGCCTAAATCTGCTTCTTTGTTTTTTCTTTTTTTGTCAGTGGGATTTTTCTCTTAATTTCTCTTACTGTTAATTCATTTTTAGAATATAGAAATGCAGCAGATTTCTGTATATTGATTTTGGATTTGGTAACTTTACTAAATTCATTGGTCAGTTCTAGTAGTTTTTTGGTGGAGTCTTTAAGGTTTTCTATATATAGTATCACATCATCTGCAAATAGTGAAAGTTTTACTTCTTGCCAGTTTGGATACTTTTTTTTTTTAAGCTTTTATTTATTTGACAGAGAGAACACACAAGCAGGGGGAGTGGCAAGCAGAGGGAGAGGGAGAAGCAAGCTCTCTGCAAAGCAGGGAGCCAGATGCGGCACTCGATCCCAGGACCCTGGGATCATGACCTGAGCCTAACGTAGCTGCTTAACCATCTGAGCCATCCAGGCACCCCAAAATACCTTTTATCTAAATTTGATTTCTAAATATAGAAAATGGAAACTTTTAGCTGATATAATAGGAATAAACTGGCATTAAGCACAGTTCTCAAATAATGCCATGGAAAACTCAATCTTTTTTGTTGTTGTTGTTAATATTTTACTTATTTATTTGACAGAGAGAGACTGACCACAAGTAGGCAGGGGGGCAGGCAGAGAGAGAAGAGAAGAGGAGGAAGCAGGCTCCCCGCCGAGCACAGAGCCCCACATGGGCTTGGATCCCAGGACCCTGAGATCATGATCTGAGCCGAAGGCAGAGGCTTTAACCAACTGAGCCACCCAGGCGCCCGGAAAACTCAATCTTGCACTTTAACTCAGCTCTTTATTTTCTTCTTTGTTGCCTTTTTTCATGGGCTTAAGTTCCCAGGATAGTGACTCAGGCACCTCAGGCTTATATCCTTAGAATTTAATAATCTGTAGGGAAAGTAGGTGCTTTGTTCCCTTTGATTCTAACGGAAGTACTTGGCCTGTTTGATTAGCTTGACTTGGATCACTTGTCCATCCCTAAACCAATCTTTTGGACAACAGGCTTCAGTGTGGTGGTTAATTGCCTGGGTCATGTATCTACCTCTAGAGGACACAGGTAGTGGTCAGTTCTGTTTTAATCAGGGGGTTTTCCAAAGGAATGCTGAATGCTGTTATCAGAACGGGCTGTACATGGGCTGCCTGGGTGGCTCAGTGGGTTAAACCCTCTGCCTTCGGCTCAGGTCATGATCTCAGGGTCGGTCCTAGGATCGGGGCCCGCATCGGGCGTTCTGCTTGGCAGGGAGCCTGCTTTTTCCTCTCTCTCTGCCTGCCTCTCTGCCTGCCTATGATCTCTCTCTCCGTCAAATAAATAAATAAAAAATCTTTGGAAAAAAAAGAAAGGACTGTACATCCTGAGGCAAACAAAACAACAAATGTTAACTATAATGCCTTTTCAACAAAGGAGTAGGAGAGAATGCAGCAGCAGAGATACTCGCCCTAACCACATAACTGGAAATTCTGACAGTGCTTCCTAAGGAGAGTTAGGCAGTGTTTCCTGAGATTCTCCCTGTATGATGGATAAATTCATTTTATGTCTGCCTGTGATCTTATATATGATTTATTTGGAATAATTTTATATTATATACCGGATTTGCAGGTTATAATAAAGGATAATAGTCTTGTGCTGACACCATCACACATCAAAGCCTACATGTTGATGACTCTTCAAGGGTTAGAATATTTACATCAGCATTGGATTCTACATAGGGTAAGGTTTTTAACTAAGTATGATTGATTCTTTATGTTTTAGTCAAGTTTTATATAGTTAGTTATTACATAAATGTCTAAATATGTGTATTTTAAAAATAAAAACGGAGCCTGGCCATTTTTTCCCACCTTCCTCTGGGTGTTCCCTTTGGTTTTTTTCACCAGGTGGTGACATGAAGACTCTAAAACATTATGTAAAATTTAGGAATGTAAGAGACCCATTTTTTCATTTTTTTTCATAAGTGAAGAGCTAAGTTGCTACATTACTTGACTAAGGTTATATATATTTTTTCAAGGTCAGTAGCTAGTAACTGACAGAATTAGAATCTACATATTATGGCCTTAAGTCCAGTGTTCTTTTTGTTATTCCTATACTATTGTTACAGGGAGGAAAAATACAGTGAGAGTCTGGATTAAATTACACAGTACTAAAATATTTTTATTTTAAAAGCAGTATTTCTAGTAACTCTAAAATTCTGTGAAGTAATGAAGTTTCTGAAATGGTTAAGTCAGTATTAGAAATGTTTGCCTCTTGAAACAAAGATGATTATATCAATAGGTAAATGTTCTTAGGTAGTCTAGATAAATAGCTAAGAATATATAATTTGCAGTCAGTAATTCTCGTGCCTTAAACTTAGAATTCCTTTTAGGTTATTGCTAGTATCTTTTTGGTATAGATTTTGAGGAGCATGTTCCTCATCCTATTTAAAATGCATAATATTTTTATTTACTGAAGTTGATATGTATTATGTTATTAAATAAATAGCAGCAACTGTTTATTGAGTTCCTAGTCATTACAGTAGCCTCTTTATAGAGAACATTACATTTAATCCTCACAACAACCTTATGAAGTAGGTAAATTGAAGCTTAGTGACCCAAGGTTTTGATCCAAGGTCTCACCAACTAATATAACCGATCTTACTTTGTTCTGGTAAGATTTTAAGTCAATAAAAGAGGACTGATTATTGTTTAAATTTAGAGTTTTACTCTGTTTTTTGCAAAATTTAAAGTTAAGCCAACTAAATGTAACATTATGGTGTTCTTTTCCACCTGCTTATGTGTTTATTTAAAACCTCCATGATACAGGATCTAAAACCAAACAACTTGTTGCTAGATGAAAATGGAGTTCTAAAACTGGCAGATTTTGGCCTGGCCAAATCATTTGGGAGTCCCAATAGAGCTTATACACATCAGGTTGTAACCAGGTAAGAATCGCTTTAAAAAAATTGAAAGTTTATATTGTACAGGATTAGTTTATTTGTTTTTGAATTTCTTAAGATTTTATTCATTTGAGAGAGTGACAGAGAAATAGAGACAGAGCATGAGCAGCGGGGAGGGAAAAGAGGGAGAAGGTGATGTAGATTCCCTGCTGAGCAGGGAGCCTGATGTGGGGCTAGATCCCAGAACCCTGAGATCATGACCTGACCTGAAGGCAGACATTTAACCGAGCCACCCAGGTGTTCCTTTTTTTTTTTTTTTTTTTTAAGGGAAACTCTATGTAGACCTAACCTGGAGCTTGAAGTCAGGACCCTGAGATCAAGAGTCACATGCTGTACCAAATGAGCCAGCAAGGTACCCCCTGAAAGGGTTTAAACGGAAAAGAAAATAGGAATTGGAGAAAGTAAGAACAGACAGCTTTTCAGAATAACCAGAGAATGTAAAGGTAGCTGTTAGAGGAAGTTGGGCCTAAAGAAGTTTTTCTTGTTTATTACTTTGTTTTTTAGTTTATTTTTTAAGGCTGAGGAAATTATAGTATGTTCGAACATTAGTGGGAAAATCTAGTAAAGAAGAAAACGTTGTAGGAGAATAGAATTTCAGTATCTTAGAAAATAGGCAAGAGATCATGGTACCTGGTGCCCTAAGTTGACATACTGACATTAAAACCGTCCAGGACAGTTCATCTGAAGTGACAGTTGGGAAAGGCAGATTGTGTTAATACAAATGACTATAGGTGAGTCCTTGGGATTTTTTTTTCTTTTTCCTTTTTTTTTTTCGTTACTTGGATATTTTTCAGTGAAGTTAGAAGTAAGGTTTCTTAGTGGAAGGATGGTGTTGAGAGTTTCAGGAAGAGAGAAGGCATTAATCATCTAAGAATGGGAGAGTAAATGGACTAAGGATGTGTGTAGTTTCCACTATGGAGCTGCTTGGTTTTGGTTTTTCTTTTAAACTTTTTCTTTATTTATTCATGAGAGACAGAGGCAGAGGGAAAAGCAGGCTCCCTACTGAGCAGGGAGTGCAATGTGGGACTCGATCCCAGGACCCGGGGATCATGACCCGAGCTGAAGGCAGACACTTAACCAACTGAGCCACCCAGGTGCCCTGGAACTGCTTGGTTTTATAGCCAGTTTTTCTTGAGTTAATATATCTATAAAAGTGAATTTAATTAGTGGGATGATGTTTTGCTGAGGAGTTTTCTCCCAGAAGTATTTTAATAATTCCATTTAAAAATTACATTTCTTTTTGTTCTTCAGGTGGTATCGGGCCCCTGAGTTACTTTTTGGAGCTAGAATGTATGGTGTAGGTGTGGACATGTGGGCTGTTGGCTGTATCCTAGCAGAGCTGCTTCTAAGGGTAAGTCTAGGATTGATGCATACCCTATGATATTGTAATAGCTATTTGTTTGTATAACTTTAAGATTTATTTATTTATTTGACAGAGATCACAAGTAGGCAAAGAGGCAGGCAGAGAGAGAAGAGGAAGCAGGCTACCTGCCGAGCAGAGAGCCCGATGCAGGCCTCGATCCCAGGCCCCTGAGATCATGACCTGAGCGGAAGGCAGGACATGATCCAAGGCAGAGAGGAGGACCATTCTTTGAAAAAAAGTCAACAGACCTTTTTTTTTTTTTAAGATTTTATTTATTTATTTGACACAGAGAGAAATCACAAGTAGGCAGAGAGGCAGGCAGAGAGAGGAGGAAGCAGGCTCCCTGCTGAGCAGAGAGCTCGATGTGGGCCTCAATCCCAGGACCCTGAGAACATGACCTGAGCCGAAAGTAGAGGCTTTAACCCACTGAGCCACCAGGTTCCCAACAAACAGACCATTTTTAAAAACACCACCTCCTCCGGCAACCTTTTTGTTAATGGGAGATGAGAAGACCTCTTATTGAGGGCAATAAAGATTTTATAGGTAATTTCTATAATCTGAGATAAAACTATAATAAAACTCATCAGGCTGTAATATTGTAACATCTCTGCTGTAACTAAAAGTGTTAGGATGCACTTTTGTAGTCTTGGGACTTTTTGTTTGGAGCTGTTAAAAGTTAGACTTTAGGAAATGTGTAAAACCAGCCACTACAGCTGTATTCTCAGTAGTGTATGTAAGATTATTTTAGTTCTGTTTATAAGCAGATGTGGTGGTCCTGTAGCATTTCTCTGGACTGAACCATCTTAAAATAAAACATCTTGCTACCCTCACTGGAGAGAAAGATGGTGCCTTAGAAACTTTTCTTGAGCTATAAAGTTTAGTTCAGCCTTTCTGAATGATTAAGGCAAAGGACTACTGGGGAATCCTTCTGAAGCTGAGAGGTTTTTCCTCCTTACTTTGGATTTTCCAACCCCTACTCTTCTCCTCAACTGATACATATTTGAAGAAATGTGAACCCAAGACCCAAAAATACAGCTTTTTAGTTCTTTGAACACAGAAAATAACTTTTATCTACCACAAAGAAAAGTTACCTTCTCAGACATCATTTTTAGTTTGGTATGAGTTCTCTGCATCATTTGGTGTAGCTCACTCTGCTGGGTGCTTACAAAAGAAACACATGTGTACATTTAAAGATGAATAGTAGTCTCTGTGCTAGTCATAGTCCATGTGGATTAGCTGGCATGACAGCTCTGCTACTCATAAAAACACAGAGTTTACATTGGAGAATCTGTCATCTCCCCAAAACACAGTTCATTCATTACCAAGATAAAACCATAGCCCCTAATGTTATGATTGATCATTCCATTGAGAAAGTAAGTGGGGAGAGACAAGTTAGAATGAACAGGTTAGAGGTGCTCCTTAGTGTCTCAGTTGATTAAGTGTTGGACTCTTGATTTTGGCTCAGGTTATTATGTTAGTGTCTTATATAGCCTGCTTGGGATTCTCTCTCTCTTCTCTTCCCCACCCTCACACTGGTGTTCATTTGTCCGTCCTTCCTTCCTTCCTTCCTTCCTTCCTTCCTTCCTCCCTTCCTCCCTCCTTTCCTCCCTTCCTCCCTTCCTCCCTTCCTCCCTTCCTCCCTTCCTCCCTTCCTCCCTTCCTCCCTTCCTCCCTTCCTCCCTTCCTCCCTTCCTTCCTTCCTCCCTTCCTCCCTTCCTCCCTTCCTCCCTTCCTCCCTTCCTCCCTCTCTCCCTCCCCTTTATTCTTTCTTTTCTTCCTTCCTTTATTTCCTTTTTTCCTTCCTTCGAGAGAGTATGAGCGGAGTAAGGGGCAGAGGGAAAGGGAGAAGCAGACTCCCTGCTGAACAAAGAACCTGATGTGGGACTTGAACCGAGGACCCTGGGATCGTCACCTGAGCTGGAGGCAGATGTTTAACCCACTAAGTCACACAGGCGCCCAAGTGATAGTATATCTTAAAATATTTTTGATATGGCTGGGCAAAAACTCCCCCCCTCACCCTTATGAATTATCTTGAAAAAGATATATAAATTCCATTTTTGAAACTAGGAGATGCCTGTAGTACTATGCCAGAAGATGTAAAACCAGAAATGAAGGTTGCTTAAATTTTATAGAAAAAGATGCCAACTAGAGGCAGTTTTGGTTTGGCACACAGAATCCTAAAGTTGCTTAGTTATTTAGAAGCACCTGTGATCATTGATGACAATAACGAGGTATAGGACTAAGAACGGGTTGGTTGAAAAAAATTGTATATGAGCAATTAATACCATGGTCCCTTTACACAGCTAGGTCACTTCTGTTTGTCCAACTATACTTGCATCTTATTTATACTCCACTAGAGACAGGTTTATTCTCTTAAGAAATTGAAAGAAAATCTCCAGACATAGCCATCCTCAGACACAGTGGAGGATATGGGTGAATCGTTTTGGTGAAAGCATGCAAATTACATGAAAATCTGTATACTGAACAGTAAAACCTTCAGTTTAGTTCCCTGCTTAGCTCCCAGAACCCTGGTAGCCTTTGTAATAAGCTAGTAACTCTTTAAACCAGGCAAAAAGATAAGAGGATCCTTTACTGGAAGAACTTAATGGCCCCAGAAAATAGACCCACAGATAACTGGCATTAAACTCCCCACTAAAGCCTGTGAGTTCTAATCATTGTTTTTAGTACCTTATCCTTTAGTATGAATGGTTACTCATGATTACCACATAGTTACCAAGGATTTCCAGATATTTAATGAAGGCTTCCAGCCTGTGGGAATTACCAGGTAATTGGCAAGAATCATTAGATACTGGAAGCTGGGGTGGCTCAGTCGGTTAAGTCTGCCTTCAGTTCAGGTCGTGATCCCACCATCTTGGGCTCTAGTTCCGAATTGGGCTCCTTGCTCAGCAGGGAGCCTGCTCCCTCTGCCTGCTGTCCCTCCTATTTGTGCGCCCTCTCTCAGGTAAATAAACAGATATTAAAAAATTGATATTTGATGAAAAGATTCAACATGAAAGACTAAAAAAGAAATTTGTGGGGGGATCCCTGGGTGGGTCAATCACTTAATTGTCTGCCTCTGATTCAGGTGGGATTGAATCCCACTCAGGCTCGCTGCTCAGCGGGGAGTCTTCTTCTCCCTTTACCTCTGCCACTCTCCATGCTCATGCTCTCTCTCTCTCACTCACTCACTCTCTCAAATAAGTAAGTAAAATCTTTTTTAAAATAAAGAAAGAAATTTGGGGAAAATAGGTACCAGAATAAACTTAATCCTCCATCTCTACCACACCTTCAGAGGACTAAGAGAACATATTGCATCTGTAAAACGAGAACATGATGCTCTATTACTAAAGGAACAGTCATAGAATAAGGGAATCTTGAAATATTTTACATAGGCTAACAAAGTAAACAGACAATGGAAAGATTGGAAAGTAAGCTAAAGAATTCTTTCCTCAGGGCGCCTGGGTGGCTCAGTTGGTTGGGCGACTGCCTTCGGTTCAGGTCATGATCCTGGAGACCCAGGATCAAGCCCCACATCGGGCTCCCTGCTTAGCGGGAAGCCTGCTTCTCTCTTTCTCACTCCCCCCACTTGTGTTCCCTCTCTGGCTGTGTTTCTCGCTGTCAAATAAATAAAATCTTTAAAAAAAAAAAGAATTCTTTCCTCAAGTAGGATCAAAAAATGAAGCTAGCAGATTGATCCAGGATTGATTCTAGAATATAACAAAAAAGAACAAAGAAAATGTAGGGTAGGAAATTCACAAGAAAATAGCCTAGCATTGGTGGATGCAAATTGACTTAAAGTGGCACAAAGACTCCACATAGTAAATGAAAAGAGACTCCATTCCAAGGTGTATTGTGAAATTTAAGAAGACCAGAGTATAAGAAAAATACTTTATTTCCACAGAGAGGAAAAACAGAGCAAGCATAGAAATCATAATGAAAGATTAGGAAAAAGAATGGAATCAGATTTCTCAACAGTAGCACTGAAATCCTGAAGGCAGTAGAACACATTATAAAGGAAAATAATTTCCAACCTAGAATTTTGTGCTCATTTGTATTTTTCAGTTAGCTTTGAGAATAAATACAATTTATTACACTAAAAATTTTGCATCTGCTTCCTCCCCTCAGAATTTATTTGAAGTTATGCTCTACTATTACATGAGTAAATCCAGAGAAAGATGTGGGATCCAGAGAACATGAGATTGAACACAGAAAAGGGGTGAATAGAATTCCTCATTTAATAGTGAAAGGAAGTTCTGAAGAAGCAGTTGTGCATCAGGCCCAGAGAACACCTAGTCTATATTGAAGCAAAGGGATGAGAATTTCAGTAGGGGAGTCTCTGGGGAGAAAAATGAGCCTCAGTGTACCCACCAACTAGCTTCAACAGTTTTTAACACATGACCAGCTTTATTTTATAATTCCCTCACACCACTTTTTTTTTTTTTTTTTTTGCCACAAATACTGGCTATTTTCTCCATATACTATTTTTCTAAAAGATAAGAATTTTTTAATCATAACAATACCAGTGTCATCTGAGGAAAAGGAAAGATAAATCAATACCCAGTCTGTGTTCAGATTTTCTGCTTTTTCTCATAAATGTCTTTTATAGTTGGTTTATTCAAGTTGAGATCCAAAGTCCACACATTAAGCAACTCATTATAATTTAAAAATTTTACATCATGAGGTGCCTCGCTGGCTTAGTTGGAGGAGGGTGTGACTTTTTTTCTTTTTTAAGATTTACCTATTTTAGAGAGACAGCATGAAATGAAGGGCAGGGGGAAAGAGATAATCGTGAGCAGACTCCATGCTGAGTATAGAGCCCAAGGCAGGGCTTGATCTCACAAGCTTCAAATCACAACCTGAGCTGAAACCAAGAGCCAGACGATTAATCGGCTGCACCACCCAGGCACACTGGAGTGTGTGACTCTTGATCTCAGGGCCATGAGTTTGAGTCCGCTTATTAAGTATAGAGATTACTTAAATAAATATGAAAAAAAAATTTTTTTTCCTTGACATCACACCAAAACACCCAGCTTTCAAATCTGATTAAATTGCCAGCTTGCCCACAAAACTAAGGCTATGATGATGAGTGTCCCCCCCCTTTTTTTAAATTAACATATAATGTATTTGTTTCGGGTACAGGTCTGTGATTCATCCGTCTTACACAATTCACAGCGCTCATCACAGCATGTACCTTCCCCAGAGTCCTCAGCTACCTCATCCGCCCACCCGTCTCCACTCCAGCAACCTTCAGTTTGTTTCCTCAGGTTGAGACTCTAGGAGTCTCTTATGGTTTGTCTTCCTTTCTGGTTTTATCTTGTTTCATTTTCCCCTATGATCCTTGGTCTTGTTTCTCAAATTCCTCATATCATCGAGATCCCTTGATAATTGTCTTTCTCTGATTGACTTATTTCGCTTAGCATAATACCCTTCTAGTTCCATCCGCGTTGCAAATGGCAAGATTTCAATTTTTGATGACTGCATAATATTCCATTCACCTGTCGATTGACATCTAGGCTTCTTCCATAGCTCAGCTACTATGGACATTGCTGATATAAACATTGGGGTGCATATGCCCCTTCAGATCACTACATCTGTATCTTTGGGTAAATACCCAGTAGTGCAATTGTTGGGCTGTAGGGTAGCTCTGTTTTCAACTTTTTGAGGAACCTCCATACTGTTTTCCAGAATGATGCCCCAGCTTGCAATCCCACCAACAGTGTCAAAGGATTCTCATTTCTCTGCATCCTTGCCAACATCTGTCGTTTCCCAACTTGTTCATTTTGACTGACGTGAGGTGTATCTCATTGAGGTTTTTGATCTGTATTTCCCTGATGCCTAGTGATGTTGAGCACTTCTTCATGTATCTCGGTCATTTGGATGTCTTGTTTGCAGAAATGTCTGTTCATATCTTCTGTGCATTTCTTGATTGGATATTCTTTGGCTGTTGAGTTTGATAAGTTCTTTATAGATTTTGGATTCTAGCCCTTTATCTGATAGGTCATTTGCATGTACCTTCTCCTGTTCTGTTGGTTGTCCTTTGGTTTTGTTGACCATTTCCTTTGCTGTGTAAAAGCTTTTGATCTTGATGAAGTCCCACTAGGTCATTTTTGCCCTTGCTTTTCTTGCCTTTGGCGATGTTTCTAGGAAGAAATTGCTGCGACTGAGATCAAAGAGATTGCTGCCTGTGTTCTCCTCAAGGATTTTGATGGATTCCTGTCTCACATTGAGGTCTTTCATCCATTTTGAATCTGTTTGTGTGTGGTGTAAGGAAAAGGTTTGATTTCTTCTGCATGTGGCTGTCTAATTTTCTCACCACCATTTGTTGAAGAGACTTTTTTCCATTGGACATTATTTCTGCTTTGTCAAAGATGAGTTGACCATAGAGCTGAGGGTCCATTTCTGGGTTCTTTGTTCTGTTCCACTGATCTATATGTCTGTGTTTGTGCCAGTACCATGCTGTCTTTTTGATTACAGCTTTGTAGTAAAGCTTGAAGTCCGGAATTATGATGTCACCAGCTTTGGTTTTCTTTTTCAACATTCCTCTGGCTATTCAGGGTCTTTTTTGGTTCCACATAAATTTTAGGATTCCATTTCTATGAAAAAATTGACGGTATTTTGATAGGGATTGTATTAAATGTGTAGATTGCTTTAGGTAGCATAGACATTTTTACAGTATTTGTTTTTCCAATCCATGAGCATGGAATGTCCTTCCTTCCTTCCTTCCTTCCTTATTTTTTTTTTTTTGAGGTTGTATTTATTTATTTGACAGAGACCCAGTGAGAGAGGGAATAAAAGCAAGGGGAGAGGGAGAAGCAGGCTTCCCGCTGAGCAGGGAGCCAATGTGGGGGGCTCAATTCCAGGACCCTGGGATCATGACCTGAGCTGAAGGCAGACGCTTAACGACTAAGCCACTCATGCACTCCACATTTTCCATTTCTTTGTGTCTTCCTCAGGTTCTTTCATGAGTATTCTATAGTTGGGTTTTTAAAAGTTTTTTTTTAAAGGTTTGATTTACTTATTTGGTTTACAGAGAGAAACACGGCTAGAGAGGGAACCCAAGCAGAGGGAGTAAGAGAGGGAGAAGCAGGCTTCCCACTGAGCAGAAAGCCTGATGCGGGGCTTGATCCTAGCACTCCGGGATTATGACCTGAGCCGAAGGCAGATGCTTAATGACTGAGCCACCCAGGGACCCCAAGTGTTCTATAGTTTTATGAATATTTTGCTTCTTTGGTTAGATGTATTCCTTGGTATTTTATGGTTTTGGTTACAGTTGTAAATTGAATCAACTCCTTAATTTCTCTCTCTTCTGTTGTGTTGGTATATAGAAATGCAATGATTTCTGTACTTTGATTTCATATCCTGACACGTTACTGAATTCTTATAGGAGTTCTAGCAGTTTAAGGGTGGAGTCTTTTGGGCTTTCCACATAGAGTATCATATCATCTGCAGAGTGAGAGTTTGACTTCTTTACTGATTCGGATGCCTTTTGTGTCTTTCTGTTGTCTGATTGCTGAGGGTAGGACTTCTAGTACTGTGTTGAACAATGATGGTGATAGTGGATGTCCCTGCCATGTTCCTGACCTTAGGGGAAAACCTCTCAACTTTTTGCCATTGAGAATGATATTTGCTGTGGGTTTTTCATAGATGGCTTTTTTTTTTTTTTTTTTTTTTTTTTTTTTTTTTTTTTTTTTTTTTTTTTTTTTTTTTTTTTTTTTTTTTTTTTTTTTTTTTTTTTTTTTTTTTTTTT